>JABXWE010015697.1:0-15460 GCA_014611495.1 Limonius californicus
CAATAAGTCTTTAAGTCCTGAGTGGTTGTGAATCGTAATATGCATGTCTGTACAAACTCAGACGTCATAATTTATGATATAATTATTTAGGTTTAATTTAAACTAAAACAGAAATTCAATTTTAATTTATTTTACAGTAAAATATTTACTCGGGAACAAAACAATTTCTATTTTCGCACTGGTCAACGGAATGAAAACAGAAACTGGAATTATTCGATTAATGTTTGTAAACAAGAGTTTTGCTAAAGATTTCCAAATTTCCTGGTAAATAGTAGCAACTTTTTAGCTGAAGATTTGAGAATAATAGCGTATTTTCAAGAAACCGGTTTCCTAAATCACAAACCAAAAATGGGAAGACCTCGTCGTAGAACTGAAAATGTTGCCAAACATGCAAGAAATATAGTCCACGAAGTTCCGACAATTTCAGTATGATAACAATTGATTTGAATGAGATTTAAGCCTGGAATCACTCTTCCTTCACAAGACATATAAATATAAACTTCAAATCTACCAGAAATTGTTATCTTCAGACTAGTTAAATAGAGTTAGATACATATTGCCAGTGGTTTCAAGAAAATCTTTGCGAAGATGTAGAAAAACAACCGCATTACTTCCGCGAAACTGGTTTACATTCTTCAAAAATTGGAGCATGGAGAGCTATATCCAGAAGGAGAACATCGGTCTAATCTTTTTTGACAGAAGTCTAAACGGAGAAAACTATAGCAATAATACTTTTGAACAGTTTAGAAACCAATCTCTAGGCCGAATTTCAAAATTTCCTATTTCCAACAAGGTTCTAATAGACCACATGCTACACAAGCTGCTCTGAAGTATTTTCCAGTATTTCTCGACGATAGACTAATAATTGGTAAACACCGATTTCTTCCAAAATCGTATGATTTGACTCTATTAAGGTATTTTGTGTTTCCATATGTTAGGAGCGTTTCTGTTGAACAATTTTATTCAACTTTCAAACAAGAATGTTTCAAAGAAACTAAGCTTCACATATTTCTTGTATAATCATCGTAAGGTTAGTGTGTTGGAATTGAGCCATGCATGGACCAATGACCGACGAGGGTAGCAAATAAGCGACATTACATATGGAAACATGTGACACGTTGAATTGCCAAGAATGTATATCTCATAGGATTTTGGAACCTACAGCCCCGATTCGCAGTTCTGTACTCCTCAATGTGCCAACAGGGGGGGAATACCATGTCTCTGTAACACACGCTGAATTTCCAAGAACGTATGTCTCATAAGATTTTGGAACATACGGCCCCTATTCGCAATTCTGTACTCCTCAATGTGCCAATGGGGGCGGAATACCATCCACCTATGTCTCTGTGACATGTTGAACTGTATAGAACGTATATGTCACAGGATTTTGGGGCCTACAGACCCGATTCGCAATTATGTGCTCCCTAAGATGCCAATGAGGGCGCGATACCACCTATGTCTGTGTGACACACGTTCCATTGCCAAGAACGTATACGTCACAGAATTTTGGGGCTTACTGCCCAGATTCGCAATTCTGTGCTCCTTAAGGTGCCAATAAGGGCGGGCTACCATCCAGCTAAGTCTCTGTGACAATCGTGCGAACTGCCTAACACGAAACATGTTACACATGATTCTGGGGACCCTAGGGTCCCGGCTTGCAATTGTTTTAAAGCCCATTGGCTAGCCACACTTGTACAAACCTTCAATATCACCTGGCTAAACTCTGAGAACTTTCAATCACAACCACACTCCTATAACATTTACACTTTATCTAATTCTAGCTAGATATCAGAATCTTCAAACACTAGTGCACTAGATTAACTATAATAATTAGCTAGCTGCATGCCTAACACATGCAACCCCAAAAAGATGTCAAAGACGTCTCTCACCTCATGCATGACAATTAGTTATGCACACATGGCAAATGTGGTTTTATTTAGACATTGTTACACTTTAAAACAGTTTAAATTTATTTATTTGAATCACCAAAATATATTCGAGGGTCGATTGATAACTAAGGTCTCCAATCCTATAAAATATGTTTGAGACAAGAGGAACTAATAAAACCGGTGTCAAAATAAAGTAAATTTATTTTACTTCAAACCTACATTTTTATTTTTTTACAGAATCACCATTTAGTGTCACACCTTTTTGCAAACGCTGTATCCATTTCCTCATTCCGAGCATAAAGAAACTTTCTAGTTTACTCTTGATCCACTAGCGCACAGCAACCAGAACTTCGGTATCCGACGACAAATGGTGACTTTTTAATACTTCCTTCAACTTTGGGACAACCAGAAGTCTGAGAGTGCCTAATCGGGGGTGAACGGAGGGTGAGAAACATCCGTGAATTTCAGGTTTGTCATTGTCTTCGTCGTTTCGCGGCTGCAATGCGGTCTGGCGTTGTCGTGGTGCAACCAGAAAGTGGTGCTTTGCGGCCTTACTCTACAGATACGTTTCTTGAGTGCTCGTAAGGTTTCGCAGTATCTTGCCGAATTAACCGTTGTTCCCTTTGGCAGATATTCCGTGTGAGTGACACCCTTTGCATCCTAAAATATCGGGAGCATGACTTTGTGTGCTGAGGGAACTGTTTTGAATTTCCTTACACCCGGAGATGAAGGATGAGATATTCCATCGACTGCCGCTTGTTTTCAAAGTCGCAATGATGAACCCAAGATCCGTCCCCGGTGGTGATGTTCATGAGAAAATCATCTCCTTGACGACGATAGTGGTTAAGGAGGTCTTGACGAACGTTTTTCCTCTGTTCTTTCATGACAACCGTCAATTGTCGCGGGACGTACCTAGCACAGATTTTTCTGTAAATTAACGTCTAGATAATGTGCTGCACTCTTTCCTAACTAATTCCCAGTTGTAGAGCAATTTTTCTTTGTTTAATTCGGCAATTTCCTTGCATCAGCGCATCCACTCGTTTTTGATTCTCCTCATGCGTTACGGAAATTGGTATTTCTGATCTTTTTTCATCAAACAACTTCATCTCGCCCCTATTGCAGATTTTTGCACGTCGAACTCATTGGCGAACATTCTTCACATCCATACAAAGATAGCCATCAACAGCTTTCAAACGCATGTGAATTTCGATGGGCGCGCAACCTTCCAGTATTAAAAATTGACACTATTATGTAACGGTCAACGACGCGACACAGTTAACTGAAACTTTACACGGTTAGACTAGACACTCGAGGCTACCGAATGCAGGCCAGAACTTGTTTCTATCCCTACTACTCGCACCACGGCGCTGTTGGAGACCTTAGTTATCGATCAACACTCGTATACGTTTATACCTATTATAAATTTATACACCTACCACACATCTAAAAAATTCCAATATTTAAAACTCCAGTGCACACCATAGACGACTTACGAGGCATATTTACCAAGCAATGTCAACTATTAATATTAATGAAAATATGCTACATTTTTAGCATCTGCTGTAATAGTTTTAATAAAAGACTGTGTCCTCCTATGTATAACATCCTAATTTTTGTTATTTTATTAATTATTTACTACATTATCACATTTTAAATATTAATGTCAATCTTCTTGTCGCTTTGAATGACGTTTTATTTAAGGTTAGATTAGATTGTATAAATTCAGTACAAACAGGCGATTTATAATCCATAGCCGCCCAAGATTTAGTAACAGCCGTTATTACGAGGTTATACATACAAAGTGATTTTTTAAAAAGTCAGTTGCAGCAAGCCTAGAAAAAAAGCTATTCCGTCTGCAGTCAGCTCTAATGAGCTTTGAATGACATTTACCTGTATGTCAAACTGTGTGACAGTTCAGGTAGTTAAAAATTTTGGCCCAACAAAATGTGAAAATGAACAAGTATTTAGTTGCAACTGATTTGTAATTTATTAAGGTAAGTATATTACAGGTTTTTCGTCAAGATTTCTTTCTTTCTGTTACAATTTTCATATTGTCAGATTCTAAAGCTTAATATAGACGGGACAATCCCTAGGCTACTGCAATTGACTTTTAAAAAATCACTTTGTATATTTTATACAAACTGACAGGCTAAAGAAATTAAAATTTTCAGTTCTTATTTTGTGTAGATGTTATATACTTACTTCTAATGATAATGAAAAGCTGATTAATATTATTGAAGTAGAACTTCTGCAGATTTGAAATCTTTGATTGCATTTATGACAGATTGTCAGATTTTGAAAATACTGACATCAAATTGTGATTTTAAATAGCTCTCCAACGTAGGAATACCATTGTTCAAAGTTGTTATTTTTACTTTATTCTTCTGATGTAAACTTTAACGGATTTATATTCAGAAGTAAGATAGCTATAAACAAAAACGTGTTTTTCGTGTACTAAGATGTAAAAGCTTATTTTTTATGCTAACCTACAGGCCATAATACAATAATTATACTCCGGATAATGTTTTGTAGGAAACCCAAGTAATGTTGCCTAGTTAAATTAAATGTTGGAAGAAGTGTGCTTTAATAATATGGTTCTCTGCTATACCACATCAAACATTTGCAGAGAAACTATTTGGAAATAGGGCACACGCGGATTTTGTTGTGTGTAATAATGCGAGTTATGCCTATTCACTTCAACTATGTTTGGGAATTTTGCCTCATCGCCACACAATACACAATTCAAATAAAAGATTGATTCAAAAGAAGTTGATTTTGGAAAACTACAAAAATTCTCTGAGGGCCATTTACATGCCTTTCGGCCATTATAATACATTTGCTTTTGGACTGGAACTTATGTTCTACTAATACACACATTCGTACTTAGTTGATCTTGACTTGATGAAGATTCTCATTCACTGCATCTAATAACTGCCAGTTCATTTTTCATGTTTGGAATCGGTTTGGGCCTACATCTTCTGGAGTTACCAAATGTTTCTTGAAGAAGTTTCAAGACGTCTAAATATTTTCTCAGGCGGTGGGTTTTTAGTTCGGTAACGCCTGATATATATATTATTGTGATATCGTATTGGCAGATGATGGTGCTTTAACATTTTATTTTTCTTCAATAAACTTTATACTATTGATAATAAACCAGGGATGATGTTGATTTGGAACTTTCTATAATCTGTTTCTTTTTCGGCCCTAATCTATTCAAAAACGTATTTCAGATCATTTATTTATTTATTTTTAATATTTGGTAAATCTTATCCATAATGTGAGTTGTACCGATGGTTGTTGTTATCATGTAAATTATTTATAGATAGGAGGTTGTGTTTTTTAATAATTTTTGATCATGATTGATAATGGGAAAAAATGAATTTTATTGATTAGTTACGAAAAATATTAATTAAATAAAAGCTGTATGAATTTGTTCCACTGATAAAGTCTTAAATTATTATTTATTCTATTAAAGAAAGTGTTTGTAAATTGAAAGCTGTATCAATGTTTAAGTTCTTCGTATAATAAATTATTATTGTGATCTTACTACATTGAAATTTGTTATGGATATTATATGGACTGCTGAATAAATTACTATTGAACGACTGTCATATTTTATTTTAAAAAGTCGTTCTTAAATAAGAAAAAGTATTTGGAGATTCTGCTAAAATTAATAAAACATCCAAGAGAAGTTGTTCGAGCCGAGGTTGGTGTTTATGTGGATTTGGACTGCAGGTAGAGGAATTTTGGTGTAATTTGGAGGGGTTGACTGAAGAAGAAGGAAGACAACTAGTGTTTGTGACAACGAATAAAGGTGGGTGACATTTTAAAGTTATTTGACAATAAAGTGAAATTTCAATTGTGCCATTTATGTATTTAGACTGTAGTATTAAAATTTGTAAAACCAAAGGGCACTTATAAAATGGATTTCAAAATTAAAGCTTCATTATTGTGTTTTACCGTACATTCCTTAGTTTTCTAAATTAAACAGTATTGCAGTGAGTTCTAAAACAGCATTTACCCTGAGAGTCTTTTGTAGCCGTGGTATAGATTGTGAGTTACCTTCACTAATTTTAATACGTAATTCATAGTAACTTCCTTCTTGGTTTGCTGAACGTATTAAATAAGGTAAGGGGGTATACTACTATAGCAATATATATATATATTTATTACATTACTATTTTGGAAAAATATAATTTTTGTAATCTGTTTGGATTATTTTTCTAATCTGTTTTGATTTTTTAGGAAATATTATGTCAATTTTTTTATGACAGACCTTTCTGGGGCCCCCTTCGATCTGGGCCCCATGCCTGTGCCCCTGTTGCCCCAGCCTAATTACGGCACTGAATGCAATCAACGAAGATATACTATCAAGGGATCCAAAAAAAGCTGATCCTCCGCGAGCTGTGGAATGAAAAGTCACGTCTTTACTAGACTAAAGGAATGTTTTTGATGTCAGATAAATTAATTATCATTTTTTTATACGAATCTGACAGATTGTTAAAATGATTTTTAATACATTTCAAAGAGTATTCATGATTAAATCTTACTTTCGGAACGGCTTTCAAGTTCCCGGAGAGTAGACCTATTTGATTCTCCTTGTTTTGTGGAATTCCGAGATTTTCTATGGCCCTATTTGAAAAACACCTTTTTTAAAACTCCAGTTAATGATTTAAACGACCTGAAACTTAGAATTGAAGAAAACTGTCAAAAAATTAACAACTTACCTCAATTATTACAAAATGTTTTTGAAGGTGTGAGAAGACGAGTTCATAAATGTTTGGAGGAAGAAGGCAGACATTTTCAATATTTGTTGTGATCATTACATTAGTTCAGGTTTATTCATTTCTTTTACTGTTGATCATTAAAAGATTTCTGCTCCTAAAAATGACGTTTCATTATTATTTAATTCCAGCTAACACAACCTAACCTGAAATTGACATTATAAACATTCCTTTAGTCTAGAAACGACGTAACTTTTCATTCCACAACCTGCTGGGGATCAGCTTTTTTTGGATCTCTCTGCGATCGAAAATAGAGAGAAGCGAAGAGAGAAATTAATGTTTTAGAAGGGTTAGTGAAGGAATGCAAAAAGCAAATACAAAGACAAAAAATAAGAAAGCATGAATAAATACTATCGACGGCGACTCACCAGTAACCCGTGTTAATAAATTAACTTCAAACATAAAAATACCATCAATTAAAAAAACTCCTTCTGTTTAGTGAAGTTTTGCGTAATCAGTTATCCGAGAATTCAGAAGCTATTAAGTCCGAAACAGAAAAAGATGTTTTTTCAAAAGTAACCAACGGTAAAATAATGAAAAGCTGCAAAATGATAGGTCAAGCAAAAGAAATTATTTCATACCAAATACCCAGAAAACAAATAAATAACGTGAAGCCATTGCAGTACGAAAGAAAGAAACGCAATAGTGCAATAAGCCAAAATTGTGCAGGAGTTGCTGGAAAAAGATGAAAACACGAAAAGGTGCCCCGGAGAGAAAGACTTCATCGTACGCGGAAGAGTAAGAAGACAAAAAGAGTATTGTGGGATTCGTTCAAAAATCTGCACAAAAAGTATGTAGAAACCCAAGCAGAACCCAATGTACAATTAGGACCTTTTTAGAGAAAATCATTCTGGGTAGTTCTTCCGAAACAGAGCAGCAGAAATACTTGTACAGGTATTAAGCATGCAAACATGGAACTGATAATTTCAAAATTGTATAATACCAAACAGCATTGATAACTACCAAATGCCCAGATGGTGTTCTGAAAGGTTTGGTCAGCGACGACAAAAACATAGATTGCATGTTTAAACGTTGCGCAACATGCAAATACAAAGTTTGTAATTTGAAAACTGAAGCAACAAATACTCTAAATGAACTCATGGATTTTAGACAATGGGCGTCGAAAGCAGAAGAGGATATAATTAAAGGATAATCAAAATTGGTGGGAAGAACAATTAAGGTGAGAAAAAAATTACAGTAAAACAGTTGTTGCAAATTTTAAATAAACAGATGGTAGAGTATATGAAACACGTATTTTTTATAAAACATCAGCAAAGTGCATTGTAAAAGCAGAACAAAAGTATTTAATAAAACGAAATAATAATACAAATAGACTTTTCAGAAAATTTCGTTTAAAAATTTGAGATTGAAATTCAGCCAATGCATTTGGGGTTTCTAAAAAATAAATATCATTCCACCCCGAAATATATTATTATCACCAAGAAGCCAATTCTTCAGTAAAAATTGAATGCTTCTGTTTGGTTAGCGACAACTTAGACCATCAGTCACATGCAGTGTGGACTCATTTAGATGGAATATTGTCGGAACTTGCTCGTACTTTTCCAAACACACCCCGACTGCATTTATTTTTGGATGGTCGCACGTCTTAGTATAAATATCTAAGCAACTGCTATTTTAGCGAAAGTGACTACGATAAGGGTCCTATTGATGGGGTTGGCGGCAGTCTGAGGCGTAAAGTCAATCGATTAGTGCTACAAGAAACATGTATAACATGTGCAAGTTACATTATAGTAAGTAATTACCCTACAAAGATAACTTTATATTTATTCGTAGAATAGAATAACCATAGTATTATAAAATGAGAACTGTTGAATAGCTTTTTAGTCTTGTACAAATCCTGGAACATTTCAGTTATTTTTGTAACCAGTTTGCTGTACGACTCCCAGAAATAAAGTTTTTGAAAAACCATTTCACCTTTATTGTATGTTAATTTGCCAACGAATTTGTTCAGCAACTTCAAGTTGATATTTCAATAAACACATATCCAAATATTATGTCCGTTCATCAACTCACCTGGACCAAAAAATCAGGTCCAAAGCTATTTTTGAGAAGCCTGGGGTGCTGAAAAGGCCGTTCATAAATACATATTTATGCACTGCTATAATATGGGTTGCATATCTCCAGTAGTTGGTAAACTACATACCATTTCTAGCCTTCAGTCAAATAAACTAGATTTCTTTATCGGAGTTTTAGGCTAATCAACTCCATTAAATACATTTCTGTAGGATTCATTCGCAAAGAAAAATTTAATTTGTCTTTGTCGTAAAGTAAAACTGGTCAAATAGAAGACAATAACCAATAACATAGGTAAGATGAACTGGATCGCTCAATTCGTACCTCTATTTCATACCCGTTTTCGCTTAATTTTAAAAGAGGAACCCAGAAAACTAGTAAAAGCCTTGCCAAAAGTATGCAAATTGGTCCACAAAAACAAGGGCGTTTAAAAATCAATATTGCCCAAGTCAAATCCAAGTGGTACATGATTTTTTAATAGAACTGTAAATGAGGTTTTATATTGAAATGCCAGTATTTTATCGGGCTTAGTGGAACTCTACAGGTTCCATTGTATTGTAGTTTATGGGGTTATGAATTTTAACAAGCAACTTCATAGGTGCCTCTGTACTTATTAAAGCATACAATTTGTGTTCTTAAAGCTGGAGTTTACCTAAAATAAATTATTATTTGATATACGCAAAGTTGCATATCTACTATAATAGAAATAATATTTTGTATGATTCACCAAGCCTCACAACTTTGGGTAGGTAACTGGAAAGTTAAGAGGATTAGTTTTTCTTGGAATGAACATAGCAGGTAATTGTTTGCGTTCGGATTTTGTTTCCCATTTTAAATATTTCTTGGTCTTAGACTCTTCTGAAATTCATTTATAAATTTCCAATAAGTATTTAGATATTTTCTTGTCTAACTCAATATTTAATGAGTTTTTAAATAGCCTTAACGAGCCCGGCAATACATATTCGTATTGAAAATTAGGTACATTAATTATTACTCCTAATTTAATTCCTATCATAATCGTACTTACTAGTGACAGTAGACATACATTCACTAATTTTGTTGAATAAACTTTTTATTATTGTTACTTTCCATACTTGTAACAAATACAGGAAAGTATTGGAACCGTGCGAATAAAAAAATTCGAACAATTTCAAATTGCTGCTTCTAAAATTAAATAAAATACAGGGGTGTCTTCGTGTCATGTCAGCCAAGTGTAGATGGTCACCGCATAATTTCAATGTTTTGTTGCAATTTCTTAATTACGTTTTTGTTTTGTCTGGTAGGAATTGTATGCACCGGTGGGAGTTACGATTGTTTGGAAGAAATCACTTCTGCATTAAATATTCCAGCAATATCGAGTCGGACATTTTTCAAACATCAGGAAACGGTATACACTGGCATAACAGCCTTAGCATGGGATGAAATGATAGAAGCAGGAAAAGAAGAGAAAAAGCTAGCAATAGAAGCTGGCGAACTTGATGACTACGGGGTACCAATAATTACTGTTGCTGCTGATGGCGCATGGTCAAAACGTTCTTATAAATCAAACTATAACGTCTTGTCCGGTGTAGGCGCCATTATTGGTTGGCGAACTAAAAAGATTTTATATGTTGGCATAAAAAATAAATATTGTCGAATATGCCAGCAAGAAGAAAAATTACAAAGAGCAATTGAGCACAACTGCTTCAAAAATTGGCATGCTTCTACAACTGCTATAGAAGCTGGAATAATAGTAGATGGGTTCAAAAAATCTATTGAGATGCGTAGTTTAATTTACGGAAAACTAATAGGAGATGGAGATAGCAGCGTTATACGAAAAATTAAGGACGCTACTCCTTATGGACCACAATTTGTAATCCAAAAGATAGAGTGCAAAAACCACATCCTCAGAAATTTAGGCAATGAAATCAAGGAAGCAGGTAAAAAACCTAAAGTCTCTCCATTGGTAAAATCACACCTATTAAAAAGTCAGTTGCGTTTTCGTTACGGCGTGACTAAAGCAGTTGAATACAGAAAAAATCAACCGATTCATACAAAACAAAAAATCTTACTACTCAAATCCGACATCTTAAACAGTTATAAACATATTTTTGGTGAACACTCTGATTCCGCGGAATATTTTTGTAACGGTCAAAAAAAATAAAGAAAACATATACGCTGAATTTACGTCAAGTCCAATTCACGAAGATATTGTCAATGCGATTAATAGGGTAGCCCTGCATGCAAACAGCTTCATAGAAGATGTTGACACTAATATTGTGGAAACCTTCAACTCCATTGTTGCCAAATATGTAGCGGGAACAAGAATAAATTATTCTCAACGAGGGTCATACACAGCACGATGTGGAGCTGCAGCTACTTCTTTTAACAATAGCGGGGAATTAAATTGTTAAATGCAGAAATTATTAGCTTCATGTAGCCCAGGAAAGTACACGAAATCCTACTGCGAAAAAAAAATTGGAAACTTGAACTACAAACGACGTACGAGAACTCAAGGATCGAGACCAAAAAAGTTATTCCATGCTGTAGATAATGGTGATTACGGAGAAAATGTCAATGTTGACGATTTGGAGACTGCGACGTATTTAGAAAAAGAAGCCAAATTCCTTGAACAATTGAAAAATGAAGACCCGGTAGAGATACAAAAATTAACTTTAGGCCAAAGAAACAACTCGTTTTGGAAGACGATGAGAGTAAAACGATTAACTGCGTCAAATTTTGGTAAAGTTGCAAAGCTCAAGAAAACTACTTCCACGGCGAACACAGTAAAGGCTCTTCTTTATCAAGAATTTTTTGGATCTTTGGCAACTCAGTATGGAATACAAAATGAAAGTAGAACAATTGCCCAATTTCAAGAAATTACTGGATTAGAAGTAAAAAGTTGTGGCCTTTTTGTAGACTCAAAACATTCATTTTTAGCTGCATCTCCTGATGGATTAGTAGGTGATGACGCCATTATTGAAGTCAAATGCTCTTACAATTCAAGAATGTCAACGCCAAAATAAGCAACTGAAAACAACGTTTTAAAATTGTTAACAAGTACAAGGTCAATTGAACATTAGTAATAAAAATAAATACTATTTTGTTGTATGGACGCCAAAAGACTTATTTTATCAAATTATATATAAAGATGAAGATTTTTGGGAGAACCAAATTCCTAAACTTACCAGATTTTATAAAAATGCACTTTTGCCGGAATTAATCGATCCCCGTAAAGTTAGGGGCCAGGAATTGCGTAACATATATATTTGAACATTTTACGGTTTACCGATATTGCATGTGTTTTGTTTTGTAATTGTTTCAATTTTGTATTTATTCTATTTTATCTTACCTATTTGTTTTATATTCTTACTCACTATATACACGGCGGGCCTAAAATGTCCGCATTTTATTTTTCTTAATACCTGAATACATGAATATTTCTACGTTAAATTTGGACAAAACATATATTTGCATGTTAACTTCAAGAAAGCTAAATTGAAATTGACGTTATCAGAGCCATTATACAGGTTAATTTAAAACAAGACCGTATTTTATTTCCGTTCCAAAAAATTATTTTATGCTTATAAAGGAAATATACATCGACTCATTTTGAATTTTTACATATTTAAATTTCTTCACTATCGGTAAATTATTAATAAAATTTAAAATGAATAGACATTTTTCAAAAAATTTAAATAACTTGTGTGGAATACATAAGACGTTACCATATGAGCAATTTTTATTATTTTTAAATTATTAATGCTTGCGACAAAATAAAGTAACGTCTTCTTAAATCAACCTGTTAAAAAAATAATTTAATTACGTCACTATCAACTCTACTTTTTTAATTATAACTTTTCTGCAAGTTTTATGAAAATCCACCTGCAACTAAAGAAGTTAGTAAACGAGACAATATGTGGCCATTTTGTTTAGCCCACCGTGTATTTCAAAGGTGCTTTATGATCTGTATTTACTTGCATTAAAAAAAGTTTACGTTTTAAATTGCTCTAAAATTATATTGTTGACTAATTTTATGAATTGTTAAACACAACTTCATTTACCTATAAAGTAAAATATTTTAGACGGTTAAAAAATGTATTTTCAAACTATAGATTTATTTTATTTCTTTATAAAAAGTAAAAATAATTTGATATTTAAAAACCCTATTAACTTCGGAACTTTTGTCTAAATTGTTAATAAGTGTAATAAGGGGATTTATACGTTTGCTTGTCCCTACTTTACCTAGTAGAAATATGTAATCTGCTGTAATACCCTTGTCAATTGTTTATTAAGTACCTACCTACATATTTATACCTGGATATGTACTTGCTATTTGTGTTACCTACACGCAAATTAGAAATGCTGAAATATATCGATTACAGTTTAGTGAGAGGTATAATCAGAAAAGAGAAATTTTTTGAATCGATAATATATAAACAAAATACTGGGGTGGTGCAGTCTACAGTGAGACACACTGTATATATATATATATATATGCATCCTGCTATCATTGTTGCGTCCATCCATTGCCAATTTACGGTTGCTATTGCGTCCGACGAATTATTGCGGCCGTATACCGGACGCAATAATGTAATCCCTAATAAAAATTTAAAATTCCCGCTGTTTCGTAATTTATTTTAAAAGCAGTGTAACCATCATAACAGTTCTCTCCAACCTGACAAACCTGCATTGCTCTAACATATAAAATATAGCGGCAAATTCATAAAATTGATGGACGCAATATTGTTAGCCAGATGTATAAGGGAAGGCTATTTTAGTTCAATGTATTAGTCGCTGGGAGGGCGCTAAATATATACGCTTTTCCGTATATAGAATGTACATTTTATACTTACTGCGTCCACGAACTGGCAACACTGTATTGCACTGTCTGCAACACAATGTTACATGCGGAGTCGGTGGTTTTGTTTGTCCTTATCTTTGATTAAATTAAATCTCGAGGTAAATTATATCAGTGTGTTATGTGTTAATCATGTCGCTCATTAATTCAAGAGGTTATAGAATGTTACACGCCTATAAAATAATAGGTATAAGTAATTGTGTTTTTTTTTGCTTTAGGTATTATTTATTGTCTTCTTCGTGCCTTCAGTACAGTAAAAGACAAATTAAAAAATCTAGAACATTTTAAAAGTTTTGAATCATTTTCTGCCGAAGATATGTCATACTAAATGCTTTAGCAGCAGAAGATCCCCCTATCTACCTATAATTTATTATTATTATAATTTATTATTATTATAATTTATTCTTAGCCAAAATACGCGTACTAAATTTTGTTTTTACAATTTCAACAGTCGTGCGTAGTGTTTGATTGAAGTTTGTAAAAGTGAATAAATTTTGTTTCTTATACTGCAACCTAGTTATAAATCATTAATTAAATATTTCAAAGAGGCTGTTGTGAATCTGCAGGTAGATACTTATATCGAATCACGGAAAAAAAGTCCCCGGAAAAAAAGTCCTCCGGAAAAAAAGTCGCCCGGAAAAAAAGTCCCCTGGAAAAAAAATCACCGGAAAAAAAGTCCCCCGGAAAGTCCTAGTTCTATATTCTATTTAAATATGTTACGAACGATGTTACGATTAATATTTATACAGGGTGTATCAGTTTTTTGTAGCAGAACTTCAACAGTAGATAGAAGAACTTTTTTTAAGAAGAAAAGTTCCTATAAACATGGGTTCGCATATGCTTTGTTTCTAAGATACAGGGTGTTGAAATGTCATATTTGTTTTGCGTTGTATTGATTTTCTCTGAACAGACTGCAGGTAAGTTGATGAAATTTTCAGGGTAAGTATTACTGAAGACTGGGCTTTTTTCACAGTAAATCTTATTTAAATATGAAATTCCAGTGGCGTTGAAACCGAATGAGGTGCCCACTTTTTCAAGAATAATTTGATACGCCACTAGATTTTTTAAAATTTTTATAGCATTTTTGAAAACTACATTCATATTCGAAAGAAAAAGTATTCTTGCAAAATTTTGATAGGGTTAGCGGTCTTCTTGTAATTTCAAATTTAAGGTTTAGAAATGTATCAACAATTCCTTGAATATTTAGTACCCCAA
This sequence comes from Limonius californicus, assembly GCA_014611495.1. Classification (NCBI taxonomy): domain Eukaryota; kingdom Metazoa; phylum Arthropoda; class Insecta; order Coleoptera; family Elateridae; genus Limonius; species Limonius californicus. The sequence goes on from JABXWE010015697.1 coordinate 14,763, forward strand.
TAAGCCTTCTTAGTAAAATAATAAATTTCGAAAACCAGAAACTTTCTTACTTTAAGTTACTTTTAAGATTACAGTAAAACCGAAGATAAACTATAACGTTTAATCCCAAACTACAACTAGACCCCTTAAGGAGCTTAATATAATGCTAAAATATCTAAGGCCTAATGATATTCTAGAAATTTTGGATTACTCAGACAAGAAATCGACATACAAAATTTAAACAAAATTGTGTGTCCAGTTTTTTAAAAATATATTTTTGAAAATTTCCAAAACCTTGGAGAAGTGCCATTGCGTTTGTTTTTTGATTTTAGTAATTAATTTTATTTTATGGTATACTACCCTAAAAAGGCTGTCAATCAAGTCCAGTAATTGATCCCGATCAGACCACTCGTTTTTGAGTAAATGGGCGTTAAAGTCAAAATTTTAAAAAAATTGTAGCGACCGCCGTTTTACAGTTAGGAAGTCCACAAGAAAGCTTTGCATTTGCTTTTAAGTCCTCTATCCGATTGGCTATTCAAATTTTCAAAATTCAGCTACTAAAAAAAAATGCAACAAAAAAAAACATGTCTAACTTCCGCTTCCGGTTTCGGATTTTTTTGAAAAGCTTATTTTGTCGATGAATTTTTGATATACCTCTTTATTTAAAATTTCATCAAAATCGGTCCAGTAGTTTTGGAGTTATTTGCGTCACACACCCA
>JABXWE010015698.1:0-33338 GCA_014611495.1 Limonius californicus
TAGAATTCTTGTGGCTGCTGATTGAAGAAGTCTTCCACAGCTATCTGCGTCAGATTCAAAATGCCGACCTATTAACGCCTTTTTCACCGGTCCAAAAATATGAAAATCGTAAGGCGATAAATGCGGGCTATAGGGTGGATGCTCTAAGACCCTCCATTTCTTTCGTTGAAGATTTCTTTTACCGCATTAGCAACACGAGGCCTAACATTGTCGTGCAGCAAAATGACCCCACGCGTAAGTTTTCTTGTACGTTTCCGTCTTATTGTTTGATGAATCGTGTTCAAAGCTTCATCGTACAAATTTGCTTTGACATTTACTCCAGGTTCCTTAAACTCTATCAACTAGGGTTCCTCATAAACGAAAAAAAATGTTAACATCACCTTGTCTGCAGAAGGTTGTGCTTTAAACTTCTTCGGTGGTAGTGAAGTTGAATGTTTCCATTGCATCAACGATAACTTACTGGATGGCTCGTAGTAATGGCACCAAGTTTCGCACCAGCAACTATTGACAGAAGAAAGTTATCACCATTTTGGCTACAGCCTGTGAGGTGTTGCAGAGATAAGCCCATTCGCAAGCATTTTTGTACATTAGACAAGAGACGAGGAATCCATTGAGAACAAACTTTGCTGTAACCCAGATTACGAACACTACTATGGATAGATCCTAAACTCGCACCAACAATTTCTCAAATTTCTCTAATTGAAATTCGACGATTTTCTCTAATAAAGCCTTCCACACATGCCCTATTGTTTTCTGTTAATACAGTACACCGTGCACCTGGTCGCGGCTCATCCATGGTCTCCTCTTTTCCATTCTTAAATTTTCGGTCCAAAACATCACATCACCAGAGAAATATTTAAACCCTATTTTGAAACACCTGGTCACACATTCATCGCTGGAGTTGACTTTAATTCCAAGCACACAGTGTGGGGTTCAAGGCTGACAACCACGAAAGGCACCGAACTATGCAAATTAATAATTGAAAAGTGGTACACTCATCTGTCATCTGGAGAACCGACTCTTATTGACCATCCGGTCCAAATAAGAGTCCTGATGCCCTGGATTTCTATATTTGCTAAGGAATTTCACCAAACTATGTAGACATTAAATAAATCTCTCTCTCTCTCTCTCTGCTCTGATCATACGCCTGTAATCGCTACTATCAGTACAACAATAATTACAAAATCGCCAGAACCTAGACTAACCAACAGGTAAACAAATTGGGAATCATTTCGGGATTATATAAATGAAAACCTAAACTTACCCTTTGAATAAAACCCCGGAAGAACTTCAAACAGCAACCAATTATGTTACATGTACAATCCAAGAAGCAGCGTGGCATGCAACTCCTTTTACAATAAAAAACCAATCTCCGAACATATCCAACGTTCCCCTAGAAGTAAAGAAACTGGTAGCAGAGAAAGAAGAGCGAGGAACAATAGCGAAGGACTCATAACCCAGAAGATCGGACAAATTGTAATAAGATAGCAAATAAGTTAAAATCTAAAATCGAAGAAACAAGAAACGAATCTTTCAGATTGTATGCAGAAAATCTTAACAAACATGTCTACTCTATTTGGAAAGCCATAAAGGGTATCAATAAATCACAAGCGTGCAGTCCACCGCTACGTAAGGAAATGGGATTATGGGCAAAAACCGACCATGAAAAGGCAGACCTGTTTGAGGCACGACATTTATCTGAAGTATTCCAACCACACCCTGCTCAACAAGATGATAGCATCGAAGATTTTCTACAATCTCCTTTGCAGCTGTCACTATCTAACACTGTATTTTCTCCAGGTAAGATACAGAAGGAAATCAAACATCTACAGACCAAAAAAGCACCGGGATACGACTTAATAACAGCTGAGGTACTAAAAGAACTACCCAGAAAGGGAATAACACTTCTCACTGTGATATTCAACTCAGTTTTACGGCTAGCGTGCTGGCCTAAACAACAGAAATTCTCACACATAATCCTTAGTCATAAGGTAGGTAAACCCCTTACTGAAGTAACCTCTTATCGACCCATTAGCCTATAGCTATACTTCCTTTTTAATCGGACCTCCCAAGTACCCAAGAAACTGAAACAGGAACATTTGCAGATGACACAGTAATTCTAACCATTGACGAAAATCCAATATCTGCAAGCCATTACCTGCAAAATCATTTAAATATAATTGTAGAATGGCTTGAAAATGGAGAATCACAGTAAATGAGCATAAATCCACTCACATAACATTCACATTAAAACGCTCATCATGTCCTGAAGTTTCACTCAATAACACACAAATCCCCCAAGCAAACGAAGTCAAGTATCTGGGTATACAAGGAATCACGTCAAGAAAACGCGTAAAGAAATGGACTTGAAGATCAAAAAATGTAATGGCTTATAGGAAGAAGATCACCATTTTCCTTAGAAAACAAATTGCTAATTTATAAAGCAATCATTGAGCCAGTTTGGACATAGAATTGTGGGGATGCTCGTGCAAGTCCAATATCGATATTACCCAGAAGTTCCAATCCAAGGGACTTATGTCAATCACTGATGCTCCCTGGTATATATCGAATTGAACTTTACAAATGATCTCAAAATCCCATTCGTCAATGAAGTCATCGCTGAAAGAGCAATAAAGCATCAAGGCAGAATAGCGGCCCATGAACTATTAGAGCCAATATCCAGGGAGTCACAACACAGACGCCTCAAGAGTAAATGGCCCCAAGATTTGGTGACATAAAAACTATGTTTAGTGTAGGGCGTGCCACTAAGTGCTAGTGCTAGTATTTGTTAACCCATGTATTGTGTATGTGTTACATTGTTATAAATGGTATCAGCAGCTTCTTATATAAATAGAAGTATCTGCGGTAGCATCACTGGATGCATTTATAGACATAAGATTAGCTCATAGAATTATAAATGTGTTCTGATCGTTAATTTAAATTAACAATAAAAAAAATTTTTTTCGGCACCATTCCTTCACAATTGGATACGCAATACATGCTTTCATACACTGCTTACATTCGCGTATGAATCTGCTGTACACCCTCGCGAATAAAAATTGTAGGACCGCACGCTGATCAAACTTGGGCGGAATTTCAACAACAAACCTATTTCAAAATCGAAGTTTTAAAGGTCAGAATCGAATTCAAACGCCAGAAACTTATTAATGTGTTGCTTACAAACACTACCAACATTAACAAACGTCATTTGAATTTTTGCATTTGTTTTCAAGGCTAAATTGATTAAAAATGGGTTTCAGCTGAACAAGCCTCGTAGTATTTTCAAATTGTCATTTGAAGAAAGTTTTTCTAATATGAAATTAGTAAGAATCTTCTTAAAACTATTTGGTTTGTTTTCATAAGTTGGGCAATAAAGAAAACATTTCTAACAAAAGCTTTAGGTGCCACAGCATGCCCCTTAACGAAACCATATTGCTCCTTACAAAATAGTTCTACTTACCATAAAGTATTTTGCTTAAATATACATAAAAACACAAATTAAAATGCTAACTAGCAAAAATTATATATTTCAGTAAACATACATATTTATAAATAATTTATTCTTACTTATTCTAATTTAATTCGTGTGCAGTTCGGTTGGTTTCTGCGGAGTACCCATAAACTTCGAAAAACATCCTGACGGTCTTATTAGCAGGAATAATTACGTTTATTTCAATGTTGGTGACGGCATTGGTGCCATATACAGAAATAGACTTCGTCCATCCTCGTTCTCGGCCAAAATTCAAAGACCTCACCTGAGTAACATTAGTTTTATTAAAGTATGCATCCCAAAATATTACTTGCTCGTCGTAGTGTGGGTATTCATTCAAGAATGTTTCCCGTAGAAGAAGACGCGCATCGTACTGGTACCTCCCTGAAATCAAGTCTCCGTAAGAGCCCGACAAATCATCTGGAGGAATCAGACTTGTATTGCAATCCTCTGGATACCCTTTATTGACGGTTCTTTTTTCCTGAAACCGGTCGTCGTGGTTTAGAAGTCCATCAATAAGGTCTTGCTTGGAGTAAGTTCTGTAGCTACTTTGAAAAATACCAGCGGCCATGTACAGAAACGCCAGAAAAACTATTACGGTTGTATTGTTCATGGTGACGAGTCACTTTTAACACTGAGTAGAGCTTAACGTTGTACTGAATGTGATGGCTGTATTTGCAGTATTTATATGAGTAAAAAATTCTTATCAACCACAATCTTCCAATACAAGTGCGTAATATCTGTATTCCAAGGAAATTTATTTTGTGGCTAAAGTGGAATGATTCATGCATCTTAATGCTGTTTGCATTAAAGCTCGATTTTGTGTACGGAAAAAAGTGTTCTAGCCTCACTAATTAAAATTCTACTTACTGAAACTTCGAAAGGGGGTTCCTAGATAGTACCATACAGTTTTAGAAATTTGCTCCTAATCCATCTGCGTGTGGGCCGTGGAATGTATAACGATGAAGAAATAAAAACGTGGAACTAATTGAAGAACTTAAAAAAGAGAATAATATCTAGAAATCTGGAGCTAGAATATTAATCAAAAAGAAATGGAAAAACGCAATAACTGCATGGGAAGCATTAAAAATTGATATGAAAATCTTCGAAAGGGAAATAACCATACTCGGAGCATATGGACCGAGAGATGATATTAGATTACACTAGTAGAAGACCTTAATGGAAAAACAGGAAAAAATACAAACGGTAATATAGTTCAGCGATTTAGCGAAGATACCCTAAAATGCAATGGATAGAGATTAATAGAACTCAGCGAACAACGAAACCTTACGAATACAAATGGATTCTGCCGAAAAAAAGGACATCCATAAATTTATGTGGCTGCAGGAAACGCGAAACCTTGTAACGTTTGTTACATTGCCACCCATAGTCGATCACTATTCTATTATCACCTTTTCCGAATTTAAAGGAACGCTGACAAGTATGTTTAGTCTATGTGCCGATCAAAAACAGTTCCTAGTGTTATGTATTTTGAAAAGGCTGCGATTTTGGCGCCCTTTCCTGCTACATGTTTTTGTTCCCGCTAAGGGATGCGGTGGTGAGGGTTTTTAATGAGCATGTGTGAAAGAAAACCTCGTCTCTAAGGGAGAAGTTCGAAATCAACAACCGCAGCGGCAGCATCGATAGCGCCGTTGCCTAATCTAATTTAATCTAATCTAAACATTAAAAATTATTAGTGTTAAATAAATCACTACCTAATCTAAACAAGTGTGTTTTATTCGTGCAAGGTGCACACATTTTTAAAACAATCTGACCGCTAAGGAGCCTTACAAGCTTCTTGGTCACGAAAAACTTCGAGCTCCGGTAACCAGCCCACAGCTATTGAAGATTATTAAAAATCTTAAATCTACAATCACGTAACACCTAGAATCCTTTGTCTGCAGAATGTCCCTGGAAATCCACGCTCCCCGGAAGTTCAACGTAGAAGATTTTGTTCTACAATGATTACGATTGGTGAGAGTTTTTGCAGCCGGGGGAAAGCTGTCAGCTTAAACCTCTGAAAGGGAACGCACGTGTTTTGTTCGAAAGCGGGAGTTGTTGGCAGCGCCTCTGCTAGATTAAGTTACCGTATCGCTTTTCTCGCCTGGGAATAGAATATTCTACGACATTTCGTCGTATTAAAAATTAGCAGAATGTTACGCTTTATTAAAGATAATTCAATGGTTAAATTGTTCTCTCGACCTGTGTCGGATTACAACCATCAACCCCGTGACTCTACCCACTACATCGTTGCAGCGTTAAAATCTCGTACAACGAAGGTTTCGTTCCTGACTGCAAAAACATCTGAAATTTCCCGTTTCCCGAGGAAAGTCTTGACGATTCCTGTGGCGCAATGTTTCCAATCGTGATCCAGCCTTCAAGGGCGTGCCGGCGATTTTTTCTACTTCTCAAGGACCTAGGAACACCCCAAATTATGCATCTCTCTCTACTCCCTACCTGAAAAAAACTGATGTAAACTTACCAATGTACCATACGGTGATTGTTTTCCTCTGTTTACCAGTGCTTCGTTGGTAAATAAATAACAGAACAGTTTACCTTGTTAAAAGTGAGGCAACCTTCAGTTGTAGTATATTTAAGTGTATTTAATTTGCAAACTCGAATGTCGCTGGCTGCGTAGATCTGTTTGTTCATTAAAGTAAATGTCGAATGACAGTGGCAGAGAGCTTTTTGGTTTGGACGTCCCAAAACTCATTTGTTTAGTCTTCATGGCTCGTTAAAAATTGTACTATTTGTGTGCTATATTTTATTTAATAGATTTGGATGCAGTTACAATGTAGTACGATCTTTTATTCTTTTGTATTTTTGTATGCATGAACTTTGTAAGCATTATTCAGGAGGAGACACAATAAAGGTGAGTTTGATTCCCTTAAGCTGCCAGGGTCTATATAGGTTGCAGCAGCTACCACATGTTCCGCATATAGCATTCATTCTTCCAGCAAAGAAATCTGTACGAATGTTAAAATTGATCCCATACCATATCAGATCCACCTCCAAACTTATCTACCTCTTGAACCAGTCCTTTCCGACAACGTTCATCTGTACTTGGATATGGATATGGTTCCTAGTTTTCCTATCGGTTTACACCCGCGTTTGCTTATGTATATTCTCATGACAGAACATTTTTGATTTTACGAATAAGTTGTTTGTAGCAGCTAATTGTGTTACTCGCAGTCCATCTCTGAGAGTTTTTCGCACATGTTGTTATGACAGTTCATCGATGCGTTGTTCTAGTATCTCATAGTATTCTGTGTTCTTTTCTTCCAGTCTTCCTTCTTTTTTCATTGTTTTTTCATTTCAAATTGTACATTCATTCATTGACTGGTTCAAACTTTAGCCATAAGGCCCTTACTTAAGTCAAAGCCTATTCTGAAATCATGGGTATTTCTATTATTTCCACCATAGAACACTATAAATTTACTGAACCTTATGTTTCCGATATCTTGTTAAGTTATTTCTTGTATTGTTATTTATTATTATAGTTGTTATAGTTGCTCTATGGTACGTAGTTCTGCTACTGTTGTATAGCAGCTCAAGACTATATTCCTACATTCGTATTCCTTGGTTGTTGCTTAATGCATTCGTCTTGGATTATCCGTCTTGTCCCGAGTGCATAACAATATCGTTTTTACATGGTAAAGTTGTTAGCCTCACGCTCAACCATCATTTTACCTGAGTTTAAGACCAAGGTAAAGGTGTCCTCTATCATTTTTATATACAGTTTGTTACATTTTATATGACTAATCTGCGGAGCAATAAATTATACCATGCTTGTTATAGATATTCACGCAGCTTGGAAGAACGTGCTAATAACACTGCTATCACCCCTACGAAGTAGCAAACAAAGTTTGTCACTTCATAAGAGTACCACCTAGTCCTCCCAGATATAATCTAGTTGAGTGCAGTAACACTCAGTTGGAGCATAAGGTACCTTAACATTACCTCGTTGCAGTGAAAGATTTATTTTTAAGGTACAACTAGCAGAACAATTTACAGTATTTGTGGTAAAGTATGTAGCATACTGGATCATTTAAGTCAAAGGGATGGTCGTCTATAGTCCTATTATTTAAAAAAATTATACTTTTACAAAATAATCTAAGGTCCCTATAAACAAACTGTAATAAGAAGATTATATATATATATATATATATTTATATATATATATATATATATATATATATATGCTGTGGTTGGTTTCCAGGAATTCTTCCGCGTAGCAACTTCTTGGTCCTGGGACAGACCGGGCTGGTTGTCTTGACGACGTTTCGGCAAAGTCACATTTGCCATCTTCAGGTCATAGCGAATCTATTCATGGAAAACCTGGAACAAAAAGCACTAGAAACAGCTGCACACAAAACCCATACTCTGGCTACGATATGTGGACGACACGTTTGTTATTTGGCAACATGGAGAGGCACACCTTAACAACTTCCTGGACCACCTAAATAGTCTCCACCCAAAAATCAAGTTCACGATGGAAATGGAATCGGAAAACCAACTACCGTTCCTAGATATTTTGGTCAAGAAGAAATCGGATGGAAGCCTGGGCCACACGGTGTACCGGAAACCCACTCATACAGACCGCTGTCTCAACGCGGAATCACACCACCATCCAGCACAACTTCGATCAGTGGTCAAAACCCTGGTCACTCGTTCTCAACGACTCGCAGACCCTGAAAAAATAGACCAAGAAATGAAGAAACTCCGAAAAGCTCTGCGACAAAATGGCTTTATATATATATTGCTATGTTATTTACCCTAAATAATGTAATTATTCTAGAGCTAGACTATACTTATGTGATGTGATTTTTGCTTCGTAATACTTATATGATAACTAAAAGTTTACTAATTTTTGATGTAGAAATTCAGATTATACCTGAAATTGAGTTTAATTAGCTTGGTTATTAAGTAAACTGTGTTATATGAAAAGAAATTATTATTATAAACAACAAATGTAAACCTGATTAGAATAAAAGGTCTTGTACGATCTTCGGAATGTGCTACGTAGTGCCTTATTAGTGATTGAAGTGAAGTTTTTGTGGATATTCCTTAGGGAATAGTGTTGGGGACGTCTATGTCCTATGTAGATGATGATTTGGGGTGTCTTGGGCAAGTTTGGGAGCCCTGACATTTAAATTGTTGTTAATTTGTATTTTTACATGTTATAAATTTGTATGTACCTACAAAGGTTAATTTGAATTGCAACAGATTATTATTGTTTTAATTAGTTTATATGTTGTATAAAGGAAGTATGGAAGTAATTTTGTTTATTTGAATTAGATTGTTTATTTGCAAATTATGAAAGTTGGAGAGAAATATTATTTGTGAGGTTATAATTAAATTTTGGTTATTTGTACTGCTGTTAATAGTTGTGAAGGATGTCTTTGTGTGTATTTAATTGTATTGTAAGATTTTGTAATTGTTTTTCATAATTTTATGGCTCATTTGATGCATTTTGTCTAAATTTGAATATTTAACCACGTGTAAATTTTTTGTCAGGAATTTTGATGAATTTGGTATCAAAAGTTTTGTAAATTTGTAAAGATTACAAATATGAATTTTGTTTATTAATTTATAATTTATTTATCTTGTAATTTGCAACTTTAAAATGTTTTGAAACATCTAATGATCAAAAATATTATTTTCTGTGATGCCATTGGGGCATTTTTAAATTTAAGGAGAATTTGAACGTGATTTTGGATTTCAGTCGAATTTTCAGTTTAATTTTAAATTGTAAACTATTAAAGTCGAATTTTGCTAACTGTGGGTGTGGCTAAAGTTTGTTTAATTGTGTTCTGAGGTTAAGTTTATTTCCAACGATGTTCATGTAATTGAAAAGTTTATTAATGTGATGTGCTTATTGTGTTATTAAAAATTATAATAAAACGTACCTGATTTCATTCTCTGAAAGTGCTTAATTTACTAAAAAGGTTCCTGAAAAAGAATATCAATTTAAAATCGATAAACAGTGATTTATAATGGATTATTATAATAAAGCTACTTACCTGTTTTACTTGCGTCAATTATACAAAAGTAATTGAAGTGTTCTATACTGGATAACAGCATTAATTGTGAGGGAAGCTGTAGGAATCACTTTGTCAACGGTCCAGGAATGCGGTGATCGATGTCCGGAGAAAGAAGAACTGCATCGAAGCTGAATTTATGCTAACTTTTGCATTTCCGAGAAAGTAGGATGTAAGGTTGGTTCAACAATCAGCGGATTAAAGATAAGTTCACAATTATTTTATGTATGTGTTTGTGTTATTTATTATTGTAATTAGATGACTATCTTTGGAGAAGCCACGATTATCAAGATTTTATTAGAACCCTGAGATTTTTCTTATAAAAGTAATGCTGATGTAAAGTAAAATTTAATTTCTTTGTTGGGTATATAATTGATGTAATTTGTATTATGGGGGCAACCAACGTGAAGGTTTATTTTTGAATTATTTATTTTATAATCAATTTACATAGCATTCTTTATGGCTAGCCAACGTGGGGCTATTGAATTATTTATTGTTATTATAGTACATAGCAATATATACATATAAATATTTCCTTGTTTACCCATAAGGGTGTATTAGCTTTTTAATAATTAAAGCTGTTTTAGAACACAACTGCACGGGACGAAGCGTGTGATTATTCTGTGCGGCATATACGTAAATATTAGTTACATCAGCCTTTTACGAATTACCTTTTGGACACGTCATTGCATTGATATATAATATATTATATCATAAAATATACATAAAGACATAATCAAAGTAAAGACATAATAAAACTAAAGACGCTTGGCGCTAACAGGGTGTAAGGAAGATTATATAGAATAAATCGAGTTTTAAGATAGCTACCCGTTTTTATCGTTTCCATTTTCTATAATAGCAGAATTATACAAATTCCAATACAAACATTCTTTTATAAATATCTTATAGATTCTCTGATAATTTTAAGCCTTAGATTACAACATGTTTATTCTTAAACTGCTGAAAATCAGTGGACTTTGTTTAAATATCCCATAATAAACAAGAGAAACCGAAATCACCCTGTGTTTTCAAAAATAAAGGTTTTACATTTCGAATTAGTAAACAACTTGTATGATCTTCAAATAAGTTTGAGAAGAACGTGTTATAATAGAGACGATACTAAATTAATTGATGCCAAATAATTCTTACTCTATATGGCTTAAGTTTACGCAGCGTATCCTAAAAAGATCAATAAGGAATGATTTCCTAATAAGTACGTGTTACTCTAATCTTGTCGTTCCAAGTACCCGTTTCCAATAATATTTATTCACTTCATTTTTCAGGCTATATCGTCTACATACCTTACATTTTACGTAAAACTGATAAGAAGTAATAAACGTTGCACGCAATAAAAATTCCTATAGCGACTTTCCCAGAATTTGGTGACTGAAACACGAGGAATGATTCCCGTGTTTCACTTAAATCGTTAATTGTTTGCTTTAAAGGTCGCATTTTCAAATTGGTTGCCTTTATTCCCCTCTTCTTCTTAACGGTGCCGTCTTCATCTCTGAAGGCTGGTCACAATTTGGGCAAAATCGTTTCTGTTCATTCCCACAACGTGTGAGACAATAACAATATTTAAAAAAATCTTCGACAGATTTTCCTATTTTTGCATTTAGGTCCCGAATAATTAGACAAAAGTGAGCTGTTTCAGATCTTGCTGTTGAAATGTCATCATAAAACTGCTCTATGGCATCATCATCTGCTGTACTAGTTGGAGCATACGTGTGGATAATCTGCATTTTATATCTTTTTGAGATTTGTAGAACTATGTAGATAACACGATCTGAGACTGCCTGTACTTTGGTTATCAAATGTTTTAGTCTTTTGTTGATCAATATGGTGACTCCGCTGATCTGTGAATCTTCGCACGAATTTCTTTGGAAGAGAAGGTTGTCTGAGTCTAGGGTGTTACATTTTTCGTCTGGTAGTCGGGTTTCGGATATCCCTAATACATCCCATTTTGTATGACTTAGTTCCTCTTCTAACTCTCTTAAATGTTCGGGTGTTCTCATTGTTCTTATGTTGTATGTCACAATGTATAATTTTCTCTTAGGGCATTGTTTGATAGTCGATTTCTTGATAGTCGATTTCTTGTTTCCCCAGAATCCATGGAGCGTACTGACATTTTCTTATCTTATCTGTGCGGAGCTCCCAACTATTTGTTCTACCCGCCTGGGGTCGTATCCTTTTTGTTTTGGGAACCGCCATCTCAACATTTGGAGGTTTCTGGTAAATTTTACACCACGCTTACCAGGCGGCTTGATGTGGTGTGGAAGAGGATGTAGGAGGGAAAAGTATGGGCTTGACAGGATCAAGGGTGGGACATGGTTCTCCCGGTTGCATAGAATTTTGGGAGACTCAAGAACTCGCGTGGGCAGGGTCGCTCAGTCCCTGAAGTAGATCTGTTCCCTACCGGGGTCGTAGAGACGTATCTACTCGCTACCGCTTAGGTATTAGGTATTAAGTATAGGCATTAGGTATTAGGTCTTTCATATTTATTTCATATATGATATTTCATAATTAATATTTTATAATTGATATTTCATATTTGGTTTTTCATATTTGGTATTTTATGTTTGGTATTTTATATTTAGTATTTCATATTTGATAATTCATATTTGATATTTCATATTTGGTATTTCATATTTGATATTCCATGTTTGGTGTGTTTGGCGTGTTTGGTGTGTTTGGTGTGTATTTTCCTATTTGGTATTTGGTATTTGGTATTTGGTATTAGATATTAGGTATTAGGTATTAGGCATTAGGTATTAGGTCTTTCATATTTGATATTTCATAATTAATATTTCATAATTAATAGTTCATATTTGGAAATTCATATGTGGTATTTCATATTTGGTAGTTTATATTTGGTATTTCATATTTGATATTTCATACTTGGTATTTCATATTTGATATTCCATATTTGGTGTGTTTGGTGTGTATTTTCCTATTTGATATTTGGTATTTGGTATTAGATATTAGGTATTAGGCATTAGGTATTAGGTCTTTCATATTTGATATATCATAATTAATATTTCATAAGTGATAGTTCATATTTGGTATTTCATATGTGGTAATTCATATATGGTATTTTATATTTGGTTTTTCATATTTCATATTTCATATTTGGTATTTCATATTTGGTATTTCATATTTGATATTTCATATTTGGTGTGTTTGGTGTATTTGGTGTGTTTGGTGTGTTTGGTGTGTATTTTTATATTTGGTATTAGATATTAGATAATAGGTATTAGGTATTAGGCATCAGGTATTAGGTCTTTCATATCTGATATTTCATATATGATATTTCATAATTATATTTCATATATGATAGTTCATATTTGGTATTTCATATTTGATATTTCATATTTGATATTTCATATTTGATTAGGAATAAGTCTACTAAACACAGGTTATAAGATACACCCAAAAATAATTTACAAAGAATTCTTGTTATAACAAAACGATCGCTACTGAATAGCAAAGCGAATTCAGGAAAAGCCGCTCCACAATATTGTACAACATATTTACGACGAAATTAAGCAAACCGCAGGCACAAATTGAAAACAAGAGGGAAGAGATCGGAAGAAATGGAAAGTCATAGAGGAGGCCTTTACCCAATAATGGGATCTTACAGGCTATGATGATGATGACGATATTCTGCCCATGGTATTTATAATTGCTATTCCTCGATAGTTTGTTGGGTCACCTTTAGGTTTTTTCTTATGTATGGGAGTCATATAGGATGTTTTTCACGGAATGGGACGTTTCAGCGCCGCCGGCTCATCGCCGCCGTTTCTTCGTCGAGCCCTTTCATCACCGAGGCCGTCTTATCGCCGCCGTTTAATCGTATAATAATTTTTAAATTTACTGCCATGGGGTGGGCCTGGCGTATCCAGGATCGACTCTCGAGTCAGCTCCATGTCAGATGATGATGATGATGATGGAAGATTTAAATATGAAATCTCAAAATATACTTTTTCATTTTGTGAACAATTTTATTAATTGCTTTAATTAATTAAAACGCATTAATTTGCCTGCAGCCTTAAATACTACCAATTTTCAAATAAACTGAATTGCTAGAGTACCTATTTAATATTATTTAATTGTACCTATGTTTTGGTTTTTAATTAATTGTAGTTTTATATTATTTAACTGTACTAGTAGGTACTGTTAACGGAGTTTTTCTTGGAAAATAACTGAAAGTACCTGGAACAATAAAAACTTTTCTGTGGTACGCTACAGATATTAAACACATACACGACGATAACTATTTACTATAACTGGCGATGAACTGGTGGACGTTGAATCGGCCGGTGATGAACTGGGCTTGGCGATGGAACGGCGGCGATGAAGCGGCGGCGCTGAAACGTCCTAGACCGTATTATTCATTCTTGTAGGATATTCTCCCCATTAATACATCGTTGGTAAAGAGTTTTCAGCATGGTAATTAATTTTTCTGGGTAGATACCTCCTGGTCCAGGAGCTTTCCTCAATTTTGTTTGCATAACGGTTCTTTCATATGATCTACTTGTATACGTACTGGCCTTCCATTACGTACATGTTGCTCTTCTTGCACAAACTGTGGCCGCTTTTCTACCAGTAAGTCGCTGATGTACTGCACCCACTTCTGATTTCTTATACTATTTATTGCATTCCCTATTTTATTGGAGCTTTTTATGTTCTTAACAGTTTTCCACGCTTCTGAACTTTTTGTTCCTTCTATTTGCTGATCTAAATATTCGCATTTCTTTATCCGTGCTGATTTTTTCTTATTAATCACCTCTTGTTTTACTTTCCTATTCAGTCTTTCATATTTTTCTTTTATTCTTATATCATTATTCTGTAGCAGTGTTAAATATACTTGTTTCTTTTCTTGAATCAGTTCTTCTGTTTCTCTGTCCCACCAGTAGGGTATATTTCTTCGGTTCTCGATTCCTAGGGCTTCTTGTGCAGCTTGTTTTATGCAATTTGTTAGATGTTCGTATTCCTCTTCGGTTGTTCTTTCGAGCTGTGTTAATTTTTCTGCCATGGCGTTTTATAAAGGTACTATGTTCTTTCATGTTGTAGACTGTCTAACTTGTATCTTTCTATGTCTGCTTTATACTCGTTTCCTTTTTTCTCCTCTTTGTCTGCAATATTAGTTTTAATGAATGGTACGTATATTTTTGATATTACTAAAAAATTATCAGATCCGCAGTCGGCCCCTCTATGTGCCCTGACTTCGTGTACTTTAACCCCTAACCTTTGTCGTACTATAAGGTGATGAATGATTGATCTCAAACCCCTATTGTGGTGATACCACGTATAGTTATGTACGTCCGTATGTGCAAAGAATGTGTTAGTTATCTTTAGATCGTACGGTTCACACATACTTATTAGTCTGCAGCCATTATCGTTCACTACATCTTCTCCTATAGTCCTATTTCTTTTTTTGCCGACTCCGCCATTCAGGTCTCCTGCTATAATGATTTCATGCGAATTTGGTATTTGTTCTATTCAGTTTTTCCAAATGTCTTCGTACTATCTACAAGTAAAAAAGTTATACGGGGTGGTCGTTAAAGAAGACACGCATTTCTGCCTATATTGTGGGATCAATATACGAATTACGGATTCATTAATGTTATAAATTGTGTAAATCCCAAAACTAATACGAATTATAAAATTAGAAACTGACGAAACCATATTATAACCTTGTAGACAGCTATCAGATGCACCTGGATGTAGGTATTTCTATTTTGGTGGAAAAAATAACATACAATTATATTTTAGAGTTAACACAATAGCGTTTTGAAATGTATGCACACATTGCAACACGCGTATGTATATCATAAACGATTATCAAACCATACGCGCGCCTTCATAATTATACAATTATCTTTGAATCTAGTTTTATTACAATATTTCCCTTATTACGGAATCCCTCCTCACCTTGAATTTAACTTTGTCAAGTACAAACATAAAGAAAGCTGCCCGTAATAAGCATCATCCTTTACAAATGCATTAATATCATTGCTATGTCGACCTACATATAAATGTGAGGAAAACTTTATTTGCAATTCATTAAAAACAATAATTAAGAAAGTATAACTTGTCTAATCTACTACTGCTTTCGATATTCTGGAAGGCTAAACGCCCAAAGGGTGAAATCAGTTTAATCACAAGACACTGAACATGTGATTAATGATCTTGATTTAGATTTCTAATTAATCATCGGGTGTAGACAAAATGTTTTATTCATTTTGTAGAATAATGATAATGTGCAGGTGAACATTTATTCAGTTATGAAAAAAGATTATTTGGAGAATGAACATTTTTTTGGTTGTGGTAATTAATTAATAATTTGGTTCTTAGTGAATTGCAAACCATAAAAATATTCTGATTTGATCTATTTAGGGCGTAGGAATCACAGATACGATTTATTTATCCACATTCATCGAAGATGAAACAGTTAGTGGTGATGGCAAATATTCAATTTTCGAATTATTAACAACAATTTAATTTAAAAATAATTTATAACTTCCAATAGAAGAAATTAGTTTATTTGTGATTGTTTCGTTATTTATACCTTTTTTAACAATCTGTTTAAACACATGAACCTCAGTATGTTTATATTTTTTACCTTAATTTGTAATTAATCTTTTAAAGTTGGGTTAACGATTTTTGAGAATTAAAGGTTTTTTGGATAGTTCATTTTTATTTTTTAGTCCGTAAACTTCGGCACTTCCAGCAGTGAGTATTCCCAATTACAACTGCTTTTAGTAGATTGTGATTACTCAAATAATAACCACAAAAATCACATATACAGTGAGTTCACGATAAAAGGAATAAATTCAATAAAATAAAGGCAATTGTGTTTGTTGAAGAACGCTCGGACACGTCAATGTACCTTTTTGAATTGGCATTTTTAGGCCCATATGTCAACTCGATAGCAATTTCTTATTTTAAATACAACATTCTGTATATTTTAACGGATTTGGAAAGATAATCAATAAAAGTTTTCAGTAAAACCAAATTTGACATATTTATCACAAAAATTTACAGAAATATTTATCAAAATATAATTTAGTAATCTTATATTCTGGAGATTGCACTCTAAGAAATCCAAAAAAAGCTGATCCTCAGCGGGTTGTGGAATGAAGAGTCACGTCTTTACTAGACTAAAGGAATGTTTATGATGTCATATAAATTAGTTATCTTTTTTTTGATACGAATCTGACAGATTGTTAAAATGATTTTTAATACATTTCAAAGAGCATTCATTATTGAATCTTACTTTCGGAACGGCTTTCAAGTTGACGAAGAATGGACCTATTCGATTTCTCCTTGTTTTGTGGAATTCTGAGAGAGGTATCCCGATGAAATTATTACATACCGAAAATTTTATGTTTTGGTTTAGAATTTAGTCAGCAATTTTTGCGAAACTGGAAGTGTTGGAAGGAAGGAAGGGTCTGGTAGGCCAAAGAAGATAGTACCTGCTTTAATTGAAACTGTAAGACAACGAATTGACGAGGCTCCAAAAACACCAATTAGACATTTATGCCAGCAAGTTGATGATTTAGGTTACGGTATATGTCACAGAATATTGAGACAAGCTTTGCATCTGCATCCTTACCGATTTATTTCCGTTCAGGAGCTTTTAGAACAGGATTATCCAAAAAGAGTTCAGTTTTGTCGTTGGTTTTTGGTTAATCTCAATGATGAGCAGTTAAATTTAACCTTTTTTACCGACGAAGCCTGGTTTTATCTTAATGGGTACGTTAATTCACAGAATATGCGGATTTGGAGTAGCGAGAATCCACACGTTACAATTAAAGCTCCTCTTCAACCACAGAAAATAGGAGTCTGGGTTGGAATGAGTCGTCGTAGATTAGTTAGGCCAATATTTTTCGAAGGCACGCTAACTGCAGCAAGTTACAGGAACGAATTATTGCAACCTTTCTTAAATGAACTTCACGATGATGAGCTACGGGATGGTTTTCTGCAACAGGATGGCGCAACAGCTCATGCAGCTGCAGATACAATTAATTTTTTACGCGACTATTTTGATGACCGAATCGTAGTAGGAATACTGCAACACCCTGGCCCCCCGCTCTTGTGATATTACTGTTTTGGACTTTTTTCTATGGCCCTATTTGAAAAACAGCATTTTTAATATTCCAGTTAATGATTTAAACGTACTGAAACTTAGAATTGAAGAAAACTGTCAAGAAATTAACAACTCACCTCGATTATTACAAAATGTTTTTGATGGTATGAGAAGACGAGTTCAGAAATGTTTGGAGGAAGAAGGCAGACATTTTTAACATTTGTTGTGATCATTACATTAGTTCAGGCTTATTCATTTCTTTTACTGTTGCTCAATAAAAGATTTCTGCTCCTAAAAATGACGTTTCATTATTATTTCATTCCAGCTAACACAACCTAACCTGAAATTGACATTATAAACATTCTTTTAGTCTAGAAAAGACGTGACTTTTCATTACACAGCCCGCTGGGATCAGCTTTTTTTGGATCTCTTGATACATTCAATGCAATTTTACTTAGTGATAGTTGCCAAAGAAGTTAATGAATTTGTCGGAATTACTGGTGACAGCTAATAATTGCAGTATTTTAAGAATTAGTCACATAACTAGTATCCCATCAATAATCAAAACGCGTCTAACAGAAAGAGAACGAATAAAAATACTCATGATGATTGGTAAAAGTAAAGTAAATTAAAATAGAAGAAAGTTCATTGAGTTTGGCCATGTTAGGAATTTACCTGAAGGTAAACCAGCCCAGATACCCCAAGACTTTAAGGTAAACGTCCTATTAAAAGCTGAAGAAAATCCTAATATGATAGAAGAAGATATTTCGAACAGCGAAATATCACCCAAATAAACTCAACTTTGTCCATGCATTGTTAAAAACTGACTTTGACCTTCGAATTCTGCGAGCAAATAATCATGCGTAATGAAAATTAAAATTTCATTCAGAATAGTATATTCTTCAACGAGTGTAGAATGGCAGCTATTATTCACAAGGATGAAAATTCTGTCACTCGCCTTCGGCTCGTGACAGAATTTTCATTCTTGTGAATAATAGCTATTCTACACGAGTAGGAGACTATACTTTCTCTACGACTATTTCATAGGAAGTTACAATTTTTGGTCCGAATCAGTATAATAAAAATTTTGCTTTAGATGGACGTATGTCGGTTCACTAGCCACAACCATTTTACGCCGTGTACACCATTGTGTACTGTTTCAGCGATTTCTTAGGCAGTAAATACAGGTAATACACGTCGTTTTCGCGGTTTCCGTTATTTCTGGTGGCGAACACATTTCAGCGTTTTCGCTGTCTGAATTATTCATACCTAGTTCTTACTGTTTTTACGAATACGAAAATTTAAAACTGCTTTTGACAGTTACTTCAAAAACAAGTGGGAGATCCCAAGCGCTAACATGCCACGCCCACTAGCTTCCGGTTCCGCAATTTATCGTTGGATTCTGATACAGAATCCCACGACCCACTGAAATAGAGAACAGAATCCAACGGCAATGGAGAATATCTATCATTCTTCAACTAAAAAGGTATATGTAACGAATACATTATATTATAGTCGTAGAGAAAATAGTTTTGTTCCGATAAAGCAACGTTCTATCTAAATGGTACCATCAATAGGCAAAACTGCAAATACTGGGAGAAAACCATCATTGGATTCACGCTCAATGTCCTCAAAAAATGGAATGTATAAGTGGGAATGGTACATAATAGATTTCTAGGACCATATTGTTTTGAAGGAACACTTAACGAAGAACACTACATGGAGTTTTTCCAGTTAGATATCATTCCTGATTTAGCTGCTCTATTTCCCAACCACGAAAATCCTAATCTACCAGACGATCAAATATTTTTCCAGCAGAATGGAGCACCTCCGCATTATCCATTCAGTTTTTGGATGTCACCTTCCCCAACAATTTGATCGGGAGGAGGGAATATTTATTGTGTGGTCACCTAGGTCACTTGGCGTAACACCTCTACATTTTTTTATGGGGTTATTTAAAATCTAAGGTGTACCTTAATAAACCAAATAACCTGGAAGATCGGATTTACTAGAAAATCCTACTAATTTTGCCTGATATTCGTCAAAATGTCCAACACGAAATAATTGTTCGACTTGAGATATGCATTGAAATCGACGGGTATCATTTTAAATATTTATTACAAAAGTTTGTTTGTGTTTATCAATCGCTTAATATACTTGTTAAGTTTTTCTCTGAGCGTTTATTTTGTATTGCATTACTTTTATAATTTTTGTAAATATTTCTCTTAATGTTTATTATAAATATGTCAAATTTCGATTTACTGAAAACGTTTATTGATTATCTATACAAAGCCGTTAAACTATACAGGGTGTTGCATTTGTAATAGAAAGACCGAGCTACTTCTGGGAGTGATATTGAGTTGACATATGGCCCAAGCAATGTCAATTCAAAAATTCATTCCTTCCTTCAACAAAAACAATCGCCTTTATTTTATTGAATTTATTTCTTACATAGTGAACTCACTGTATATATTGCTGTGTTAAATGAACCTTGATTTAGATGATCTAATAGAAAATTAACTGCTTAGATAACTTAAAAAGCTATTTTATCATTTAAACCTGAAAAATAAATTGTTAAACTCAAATAAAGGTCATGTTCAATTAGTATTTGTCATCTCCGTTGATTTTGTTTGGGTTGATCTGGTGTCTAGCCTTTGAATTCTCTGTTTCGTTTTACTTGTTCGTAGTCGCAATAACTGTATGAAAGTATTAGAGGTATATATCAAATTTGACTGAGTTTTCACCTGGAAAACAATAAGATAGGAGATTTGTGTATTATGTTTTACCGCGGGTTCAACAAGTAATTACATAACGGTTGACCATGGAATAATAAAATAATGTCTAATGCAAGCTTTATATACCAATTGACGTTTAGGCACAGCCTTTCTAGCGCCATCTAGCGCAAACGCCAGTACTTAACCGGCAGTATTATGTTAGGTTAAGTTGCATGGTAAATGTAAATCAATCAATTTTTGAAGAAATGAGTTCTATTTTTTCAATTTAGACGATAACAGTGACAACTAAATTACTACACTATTAAACAAATCATAACAAGCAGGTAATCATTAAAATTGGAAATTAAAATTTTTTATTTCACAGATATACAGAAAAATAAACATAAAAAACTAAAGAAGCTGTTCAAAATGACCACCGTTTTCCTGCAGACACAAATTTATTCCTTTGTTCATACTATTAAAATCATTTATAAGAATTTGAGGAGTTATATTGGCACACCGTTCCCTATATCTGTTTTGCAGTTCCTCGATATTGTGAATACGGGTCTTGTATACATTCTTTTTCAGATAAGGGAATATAAAGTAATCTAAAATATTCAAGCCTGGTGATCTAGGTGGAAATTCTGGATTTGAACGTAAACTAATTATTCGATCGTCAAAAAATTCACAAAGGTAATTGAGGGTCTCTTGAGCGGTGTCGGCCGTCGCGCTATCCTGTTGGAAGTAACCTTGCTGGAGCTCATCCTCATGAAGCGGATTAATAAATTCACGTACAATATTCCGGTATCTCTGAGCAGTAACAGTTTTGTGCAAAAATATGGGTCCGATAATACGCAGCAATCCAAACACCAAATTGTAACGGGCGAAGGGGTAATTCGCGAAAAGTATGCAGCACTCCATAACCTCATATTTTGTGAGTTTATATACCCCGAAAGGGTGAACCAGGCCTTGTCAGAAAAAAAACGTTAAATTTAGCAATTCGTCGTTGTTCGTTAAATTTTGTTGGCACCACTGACAATACAAAATTTTCCTATTGTGATCTGCTGGCAACAACTCATGTAAAGCAAAAATTTTGTATGAGAACAGCATTAAATCTTTTTTGGCAATAGTATGGCAAGTTCCTAATGATAAACCAGTCTCTTACGAAAGTGCACGTAGTGATGTAGTGGGTTGCTCGTTCACGAACACGTTGACGAACATCATCAACTATATTTTGAGTACGAACTCTTGGCCTTCCAACTCTATCTCTATGAGTAATGCTCCCTGTATCTCGGAATACATCAACGCATCTTCTAAGTGCGCTGTAAAAATCTCCTTCAAGGACAGCAATATCTGGCAATTGTTGCCGAAATTCCTCTAAACATGGCACCGCACTGTAAATCCATTCGCCGTTCTCTCGAATTCCATTTCGAAAATATGATCAATAATAAATGTTTTGTGTTCTATTGTAAAAACCATTATAATTCTAACTTAATTGAATTTTCGATATAAACTTATGACAACAAGAACGGTGATGACACTTAATGAATTTTAAAGCTTGCATTAGACATATACCAACTAACATGTAATATTGGAGGAAAGTGGACCTTCCAATTGTATGTATTTTGTGAATAATATTTGGATATAGATGTGAAGAACATTTTAACATGATTTTGATAATCGTTAATTGTAATATTATTAATTTAAGGTAATTTATGTTTAAAATGAATATGAATTTTGTTAAAACAAAATAATTGATAGGCCGCGTGAGATGTCAAAACATTCCTTTTTAAATAAGGAATATGGCTATAATTTCAGTTTTGATGTAAATGATAGTTTCAAAAATCATCCATATTTTACAACTGCATGTTTACTACCTTGTATCCGTCGCCCTGAACAAGGCGACGGATACAACCAAAGCAAGAATTTAAAGGTTATACAACAGTTACCAAAATATACTTTTTTATATATTATTGTATATTATATATATTATTTAATTGTCCACCATTAACCAGTTGGCATTGACCAGCATGTGTGTAAACAGTTTGTGTCTGCGCTTAAATACTTCCGGGTTGATACTTGCCTTTTCTAAACGAATCTGACCCATTAAATCGTCTAAATTGTTAGACCTACTAATGTAAACTCGCGGTTTCGCATGACCCCATAGAAAGAACGGCAAGTATCGTTTGAGTGGCCTACGCGATCATCTGACTTAATGCCGCTAGGTTTCTAACAGATTTCTAGACATATTTCAGGGTTCCCAAAAAAGAAACGCTAAATAACAAAATTATAATTTTGTACCGAACTTTATTACTGCGGTATATAATGTCTGTGACTTCTGTTTACAAGTATACGTATCACCAATCATTTGTATATGCAATACGTTTCAGATGTATGCAGTTATTTCCTAATATTTCAAATTAGTTTACGATAAGTGAAATTCAATAGCTATTTTTCTATACATAAATTGTAGTTTTAGTATACAGGGTGTATCAGAAATAGGTACAAATATTTAAACCAGTAATAGATTGGCTCAAGTAGAATTCAATGGTACTATTCATTTTTCAAAATCATTAAGTTTATTTTTTGAATTATAAAATAAAATAAAATTTTGTTTGAGAACTGCTGATGATACATAGAAAATGCATTAAAGCTGTAGAAGGTTATTACCTAATTGTAAAGTAAATCCAAAGTGGCAAACACATAAAAACTTGTCTTGCTTGTGATAAACTACGAAATTGGGAGGAGTCAAGGTTTAATTGAAGCAGTTAAACATTTTTGTAATTAGAAGGCATTTAAGAATTTCATTTGCCCCTAAATTAAATTTTTGCGTTTTCACTTTATCATGGGGTATAAAAATTATAAACAAGTGCTGCTTCATGCAAAAAAAACTCCAAACGCATAAATCATTAAAAAAAGTACTAATTTATTTCGAATACCCATCATTTATTTAAATCAATTTTAACATAACTTAAAAAAAAATAAAAAACAGTTTACTTAAAAAGTGAAAAGTGGATCACAATAAATGTTCAAAATGACGACCACCACTGAGATCACAAGCTTCTGCACGTCGAACTACATTTGCCTTGCCCTTAGAGCGTTTCCTTGAGCTTCCCCGTAAATAGAGCAACATCAGTAAGTTCAATGTTCGTAAAATTTTCCATTTTGGTAGAAACACTGCTTGCCAGCTTCAACAAGAGACTGAATAGAAATTACTGACCTAGCTAATAGTATCGGTTTGTGACAGGCGATAAGAAATGTTTTTGCATTTCTATCTTACTCTCTTGGGAGCGTAATATCGGAAGATTGGAAGACAGACGTAGATGTAGCCAACATAACAAAGAAGAGCGTAAGGATCTATTACGCATTAAACAAAACAATATTTGGAAAAAGAGAAATAGACACGGAAACGAAATTAAGGGTCTACAAAGCAATAGTAGTACCAACATTGACATACGCAAGCGAGTCATGGGCAATGCAAGACAAACATGAAGGAAAAAACATTGCAGCAGAAATGAAATATTAAAAACAAATACAGGGAGAACTAAGATGGACAGAGAGAGGAATGAACATACAGTGCTTCCCGAAAGTAACGAATAAATTCTAAAAAATCGTTGAGAAAAATATTTCAAAAAATGGTCGGACACGTCGACTTATATTTTATTTTTAATTTGTCATTTAGAGATGTAATTTTCAAACCCCCACCCCTCAACCCCTAAGCGCTAGCAACTTCAACTTTAAAAATTCAAATAGCAAAGTACCCCTTCTAATACCTCATCTGATAGCTTTCTTTATGTTGAATACAATAAAAAAAAGTTTTTCAAAATCGGTTGATAAATAACGGAGGTATTTGCCAAAACGCATTCAATTGAAAGTGCCAATATTCGAGCAGGCGTTGATACGGCTCTAGCAATGAATGATAAAAACAATTGAGAATTGTTAATAATTGAATGTCAAACAAAATTTATTGACGTTACTTCGTGGAGCCTGTGTTAATTCTCTTCGATTCTTTCGCCTTCTGCAAGTTTCAATTTTGGTATCTTATTTCTGTAATCTTTAGAGAATTAACACACACTCCACTAAGTAATGTCAATAAATTTTGTTGGACATTCAATTATTAACAATTCTCAATTGTTTTTATCACTCATTGCTAGAGCCGTATCAACGCATGCTCGAATATTGGCACTTTCATTTGAATACATTTTGGCAAATAAACTTTTTTTTATTGTATTCAACATAAAGAAAGCTATCAGATGAGGTATTAGATATATAATACTTTGCTATTTGAAATTTTAAAGTTGAAGTTGCTAGCGCTTAGGGGTTGAGGGGTGGGGGGTTGAAAATTACATCTCTAAATGATCATTTAAAAATAAAAATCGACGTGTCCAAAGGTTTTTTGAAATATTATTCTCAACGATTTTATAGAATTATCCGTTACTTTCGGGAAGCACTGTATAAGACAAATAGTCCAGTCAGAAACAATTACAAAGAAGATTGAGAGGAAACAACTAAACTGGTACGGTCATATACTAAGAATGCACCAAAACAGACTAGTTAAGAAGACTGGAAACAGGCAGAATGGGGAAAAGAAGAACAGGAAGACCCAGAAAAAACTGGCTGAGGTTCTTAACCCTTCTTGCCGTCCTAGGGGACGTGGTATCATCCTAGAGAAAGCTGACTCCATGGTTCGTACCGCTGAAAAAATCTGGTTGCTATAGTAACGCATTCTGTAGGTCCGAGGAATTTACGGACACGGTTATGTTGTTAAAATTTACCGCTACAGTACAAAATAAATCTGTAGGTAGCAGATGTTCCTGAACATGATTTAAGTACCACGGTCAGGTTGATGTTCATGGTCAAAGAAGAAAAGATCTCAACTTAAGGTTATTACTAGAATCAACAGATGCTGACGTTGTCGGAAAATTGCAAAATGTATCGAACGGAATTGAAAAATATATTTTTCATGCTAGATTAACAAAATAATTGTTGCTTACGTAAATGGCTGAGCTAGTGCTTTATAAAGTACTTATATATAATATTTGTTATTGTTGTTATCTACGTTTGCCGTAGTCAGGAAGCATTATGAAGACGTCAGTAGTGAGACTAGATAATTAATTTTGGGAGTTTGGCCCTCTTTTTGTGTACGAAAGTATTATCTCTGTTTAGTCTATAGGTTTCATAAACTGAATTTTGGCTACTGGCAACCACCATACATCAAAATAATATATTTTTTACTTTGCATGGTCAGAGCAAGGAATATCGTGTGGCATGATACATATTTATTTGAAAATTAACACAAATATCCAGAACATCCAGAAACTAGAACAAGCCGAGATTTGAATACCAACTCTTGCATGCGCTCTTACCGTTAGGTTATTACGACAATATACAGCTTATGTCGTAAGAGCGTATTTCAACATCAAGTATATTTCAATATTGCTGTTTGTGCTGTGCTCCTGGTTGGCTGAAAAAATGTATTGTATTTGCTACTATACCTCCCTTGGACGTAAACTGCAAAAATTTAACGTCATATTTGTTTTTGGTTTCATTTCAATAGAAAATTGTAGGCGGTCTTAATACGAGTCAAATATTTGTATGTAATTCTCTAGATTAAAACTGAAGGCCACAGCGTACATACATTAATTGAAGATTGTATAATAGTTATTTAAAAGCGGGTTGTAGACGCCTTTTGTTATAGTCGAAATATGATATCAAACAGCGTTGCCATACCTAACCGCATGAGCTGCGCATAGACAACATTTACTGAATTATATCTAACAGTTGATAACATGATATAATTAAAACACAAATAGATTCATTTTTCATCAAAAATTCAACATTCCCATTAATTTCATTCTTGTTTCTTAAATAATGTGATTAGTGCAACGAATAATTGTCTGATTAGTTTTGGCAATTTAACATTATCGTAACTGTGTGAATTTGTTTAAAGATATTATTTTGTGAGAAAGAGAATCTGCGGGTTTAAACATTTTGATTGGTACTAGCGACTTTTGCAAGAAGGAGAAAATGGTTTTGTCGGTGGTTATGCTGTCTACTGCCAAAAGTAGTTAATATAACCTAACCCCCAACTGCGTAAAAATGTGTAGTGTAACGACAAATTACTTGTACATTAAGTAAAATATTACGTAACTTGAACATATCTCGGTCATTGTTTTCAGTATCTTTCGTGCTACACGAACGTACATACCTAAATACTGAAAGCACGACGATATTTCCTTATCCAGTATGAGTTTCGTCTGATTTTCCAGCGTTCGAATTTCAACGTTTGGTAGATTCATTTAATTGCTTTAATTCGTAGGAGCGATGCTCGGTGAAATTACAGTTGTGTCGTTTTCCCGCAAAAAACCTCGAAGATAACGTCGGATTAAATACATATAAGAGTCAATAACTTACTGGAGAGCACCTTGTGGTTTCTTTTATCGTTTGATGCGTTTAATATTAACCCCGTTACTCGTTTTATCATTCTAGCAAGAAATATCTGCCACAGTTTATCGTTTAAAATACCTAATTTCGTCGGCGCTTTTTTGTTATTCTGGAAAAATCCTTACTGCATAATATGATGTAATACTGTGCAATCTGACGTCAGATTAGCTGTCTCTTTCTGTCGTATCTTTTTCTTGGGAGCGTCGAACAAGGCGAAAGTCAACCATTTAAGGTAAAAGCCATCCATAATATCGTACTAATGAAAATGGTAAGCACTAAATATTTGTTTACAAATTGCTTCGGGTTGTACGGCGTAGAAGAAGTTGTATTTTCAATAAATAAAGCAACCTCCTGTTGCTATTTTTTTAATATACTCCTATGAGTAATTAATTGTATTTGTGTTGTGAATTCAGATGATATTAGTATTTTTTTTTATCTTACCGCAAATGTCGTAGTCAGTGGCGTCTCGAGCAATAGGTTCCGACGCCTCTAGCTTTTTTCGATATAGGTATATTTAATTCATAGCAGAACCGATTTTGGTTCTCGTTTGAACGTTTTTGGCATGTAACTGTACCGATCTATTATTTAATATATTTATAATCATTCTTTGATGACCTGTGGCTTGTTTTTGTGTATTTTCCATTTTGTATGTATTTTGTGGACAATATTGAGGGAAGGAAGAAGCACAACAATGTAGGTTCCATTCCCGTAAGTTGCCGATCCTCGGTACTTTTACGAGGATCTTCGTTTAGCTATGACTTGAAAAGGTGGCGCTCATTTATTTTGACTTATTTGGTAAATTGTATCAATAAAAACTTTTTTCGGTAATCGAGTTCCCGAAATCACTTCTCTTCGCTGTCGACGAAAGCTATCGTTTGGCACCTAACACTGTACATTAATTATTTCTAGTTATTGTAGAATAAAAATATAAAATCATTAATTTAACGTTCATAATACTATAATACAGCTGTAACTTAAATATTACGATTCGAGAAACATAACTGAACTCATGAAGTTTTACAAAACTGCTGTGATTGATGATCTCTCTTGCGACTTCTAGAAATTTAGGAATAGTTAATATATATTGTGTCATAATTTATGAACGGTTTAATAAATCTTAAATGTAAAACAATTGAGCTATAAGATCAAACGCCAGTATCTCTGAAATTAACACATGAGCATGAACTATAGAATGTACAGCATACTGAATAAATAATTTTTTCAAACTAGCTGTGTTCTTGGTATTATTTAAATATTTCAATTTTAAAAATGTTTAAGGTTCGATTATTTTAATAATATAATTGTAAAGTATTGATACAAAATTATGTTCTAAAATATACAGGGCAGGATTCTACCAGTTTTTAATTTTTTTCTAGGAATTTGAAAGATTTTTATTTTATTCTTAAACGGGAACAAAAGTAAAAATAAAAATTATTTCCAACCGATGAAAGGCGAATTAAGGATCACATTAATGTTCTCATTAGAAGCTACACCTAACTAACCAGAAAGAACTGAATTTTATTGATTGTCTTTCTGTTCTAGTTTCCAAGTTGTAGTGTGGAATTGTATGTTCTTATTAAACTTTGGATATAGATTTCATTAGCATTAAAATGTGTCGAATTTGCTTTGTTGGTTCAAAATATACAGCTAGCTATTCATTTAAGGTTAAAATCAGTTATGTCCCAGTACTGTTTCAGATGCCTATGACAAGCCTAAGAGCGTTGACTTAGCCTCTGTACCGGATATCCACATGGAGGTACACCAAAACAAATAACCTCGTTCCTGGCCAATCCACCTACTTTCGTTACACACCGCTGACTAATGATTAGATGGCTGCGAACAATAACGAATAACGATAATAAATGGTACGTCAAACTTTA
This sequence comes from Limonius californicus, assembly GCA_014611495.1. Lineage (NCBI taxonomy): Eukaryota > Metazoa > Arthropoda > Insecta > Coleoptera > Elateridae > Limonius > Limonius californicus. The sequence continues at coordinate 28,662 of JABXWE010015698.1, forward strand.
ACGTATTAATTTGGATAAGTAAGGCCTACTAATAAGCTATCTTTCATCAAACGTTGATGAATAGTCATCGGCATTACATGTACCCTTGGTTAAACGACAGGCTGGTTGGTTGTCTTTTCGTTGAAAAAAGGCAGATGGATGTCTCGATTCATTTTTGAGAACGTATGTCTATGCAGAAAATTACGTAGACGAATTAAAAAAATTGGGACCCTGACGTACGCTCCATATGACAGTTTAACATTTAAACTTTTATAGGGTAAATTTAAATCGGAAAATATCTATAATATTTTTATTTGATCCTGTTTTTCGGTATAAGAGATACGTTCAAAGAATTCAAACTTTTTGGATTGTGTGCAATGATGTGCCATGCAGCAATGCACATCGTGGCTTCTGTTTAAAAATATCTTAATTGAATTATTACTATATGAGGTATACACAAAAAAAATAATTTCTGGTGTCTTAAATTATTTTTAACCTGATGTAATTTTCTTCTTCTTCTTAGAGTACTTTGTCTATTACGAGACGTAACGATCTTCTCTCCTATGCCTGTGTTGTCCGTTTAGAGTACCACAGACATAGACGACCTACAGCTTAAGTGCAAATACTTCTACTCTAGAGCAGATTTACTAGGCAGAGTACCTCGCTGGTTTGTCATTGCCTTGCGAGGGAGAACGGCCGTTAAAAATCCGATAGTGGGAATTGAACCCAGGACCTTTGGCGTAGAAATCTAACCGCCTCTAATGTAATGTAATTTATACTATACTAATATTTTGAATTTTGGCTTAAAATAAGTGATAATTAATGCTAACAAAATTTAAATGACCATCTAATTTTATCAGCAGTTTACAATATTAGAGACCGAATGATGAAATGATCATAAAACTAGTAAACTTAATAAAAATGTTATACTTTTGGTATGCGCATTTTTATATACAGGGTGTATCAGAAATAGGTTCAAATATTAAATCCGATGGTAGATTACAATATATACAAACTAGGAAAAACATTTCTTTGGTAATGGGACCCTTAAGATATGAGAAAATTTGACCCAAAAAGGCTTGAGTACCGCAGAATAATAAAAAAAAATTTGGGTTCAAAGACATGTTATGCAGAGAAGAGTAAGATCTTGTTACGGGCCGAACGAGCTTTTCGTCGACCCGCAACAGGATAGGTGGAAAAAGGCCTGCAACTTAGCTCAGAGGAGTAGGGGGAGTTCGTGAAAATCGCTTACGGGAGGAAATCTTTCTAGTTGGGCACAGAGTGGGTCAAAATTAGTGGGCGCCACCTTCCAAATCCAGCTGATTGTAGGTCCTCGTGGAAGGCCGAGAGGCCAGCAGCTTACGGAAATCCAACTCACCTTTATTGTGCCTCCCATCTGTTTATAAAGCTTGTAAAATTCGTACACACACAAATACAGAATGCACAATAATAAAAGAAGCAGTGAATTTTAAAACACATATAATCAAACTATTAGAAATGACACAATACAAAAAAAGCACAGCAAATGATGATCGCGTAGTTTAGTAATACAAACTGTTGGTTTGAACGTTCAAGAAACAAACCCGCCGCTTCTGGCGCACGATATTTATATTCCTCAAACAACTACGTGGCCAGAGGCGTCGAGTTTACAAGCATAACACAATATAAAGGAAATTACTCTTTACTATTAGTAGTGCAAACAAAGACAATCGGCGACTGAAGGTCGCTTCTTGTTTCAAAAAAAAAGGTTCAATTACGTTGAATTTTGCAAGCTAGCGCGTAAAAGATTTCTTTTCACAACACACAAAAAAACTGTTTCTTTACCTTAGCTTCCGATGAATGGATTAGAGCGAGATAGGCACAATTTCGTTCACAAGATGCGGGAAAATCCGCAGGCACGCCCCTGAAGACTGGATGGAATGGAGTCAACATCAAGAGCCGAAACCTCGATGCGTTCGTCGCACCGACGGTACTACCAGAGGGACAGGAACTGGGCTCGATATTAATCCGCCAAAGGCGATCGGCAATTTTACAATAAATTACCTTTCCAGGGATAAAATCCAGTGTGTTTCTATAAATCCGACACTTGTCGATAGTTCTGTTTTCACCCCACCGTAAAACAGCGAAACGAAAATCACACATGATGGACACCCATCGAAAACCCAAGCCGCCCCTGCAGCACTCGATTTATTTACGGCCCCCCGTAGATGGAATTTGGGAAGTCCGGAGTCAACGAAGATGGAAGACTAACTTCTTAATTTCGTAACGACCCCCGTAGATGGACTCAAGCGGCCGGAGTCAACGAAGATGGTGGACTGACTGAAGACCTAAACGTGCCCCGAACATGCGTCGGTCGAAAATATTACGCCACCTTGAGAAATATGATGAAATTGTTCTGGAAAGATCTGAAACGTAAATTCGCAGAACGCGTCCAGAGTTAGGTGCAGACAAAATATGAATCGGCAATTTCGGCTTACAAAGGGAAACTTCAAGACTTTGCGGAATCGGCCCCTCATAACTCAATCTTAAAAGAAAAATAACGAAAACTGTAATCGACGTAAGAAGATGGCATTTAAAACAAAGTTTTTAATTCCCATGAAGTGGCAATTAAAGTACGATATTAATCCAAATAGAGTGGCAAAATTTAAATGAACATAACAATCTTCTTCTTCTTCTAGAATTCTTATACCCTTGGGGTATCCGATTATTGTCATGCTATTTCTTGAACCAATTTCTCCATCCCTTCCGGTCCATCGCCAGTGCTTCCATCTCTTCTCTCGTCTTTCCTCTTTGTCTGCCTAAATCCTCTATTTTTTGTACCCCAAGAATACCAAGACTAGTCCATTCTTCCTGCAGCACTGCTACGGAAAGATCGATGTTAATTAAGTTGATTATATTTTCTTATAGTTATTTCTGTTACCGTTATTATATTCGTTTATTATTAAATCTTTCATTACATGGGCAGTGTACATTTATTTAGTACCATCAACGCTAAAGTGGTGACTCCGATATGACCAAGTGAATCAAATAGCAAACTTTTATATTTTCTTTTGTGTTTACTTGTGCTTGTTTTCCTGTGCGTCGTTAAAGCTACGACAATCACGAGCAACAACGACATTGTGTCGGATACCAACTGTAGAGCCCGTCGCATACTATGCTTGCTCTTGAAGTTTTTCGAAGAGGCGAAACAGCCCGCCGGCTCCGCTATTCACAACGAACCAGCAGCAATCGCGGTTCTCAATAAATCTCGCTGTCCACACCGAGCACGACGGTCATGCGTGCCTCACCGCCCACGCAACGCTCCCGCTCTTGCGGGCCTCACTGCCACGCTGCGCTTGACGCTTCTGCGGGCGCAGCTGATAACGCCGCCCATGCAGAGCATGCCGCTCCTGCGGGCAATGCCAACTTAAATGCCCATGTAGAGCACGCCACTCCTACTGGTCCTGCCGATCTCGCTGCCCATGCAGATATCGCTGCCCTCACAGATCGCCACGTTCCTGCGGGCTCCGCCGATATCGCCGCCCACGTAAAGCATGCCGCTTTGGCGGGCCGAGCTGATCTCGTCGCTCATGGAGATTTCGCCACCCACGCCAAACTCACCGCCCAAGCAAAGCATGCCGCTCCTGCGAGCCCACTCCGACCTTGGCCCCCACGCCGACCTCGCCGTCCTCACAGAACACGCCGTCCTTGCGGGCAAAGCCAACTTAGATGGTCACTTAGAACAATATTTTCCCAACGGCACGAACAATGGAATCAGCTTCTTCTAAGATACTGTCATGTCCGCTGTGTATGCAAGAAGGGTTAAGAAACGCACCCCAAGAATACCAAGACTCTTCCACCGGCGCTACTACGGAGAGATCGATGGTATTCAAGTTGCAATTTTGTAATTATTATTTGTTATGTCGATTCCGTTCTGCACTTTTCTTTCCATAATTTCCTATACTGGGCCACTTGTTTTATTCCTTCCCATCTTATTCCCTTGCTCGCTGCTGGCTCTCGTATTTCCTCTTCCCATGTTTTCCTGGGTCTTTCTCTTTTATTTTTTCGCGGCACTCGCGTTTCAAACACTATTTTTGTTATTCTGTCCCTTGGCATGTGGCACACATGCCCGAACCACCTTAATTGTCCTTCCACTATTTTCTCCATTACGGGCTCCATCTGTAGGTTTTGTCTGTAATTATCATTTTTTATCTTATCTCTTTTCGTTATATTTTCTATCCGTCTTAGAAACCACATCTCCATTGCATTTAGTCTTGTTTTATGTTTTTCTGTTAAGGTCCATGTTTCACTGCTATACATTATTGTCGGTCTTACTACTTTTTCAACTACTTCTGTTTTTATTTTTCTAGGAACTTCTTTCTTTCTCAAAAAGGTCGTTTTCATCATGTATATTCTTCCTGTTTTTCCTATGCTGTCGTTGATTTCTTTGTAAATTTTACCATTGTTCTCAATTACGGATCCTAGATATTTAAAACTCTCTACCTGGTCAATTTGTTTACCTTGTAATTTTATGTTATGTGTTTTATTCTTCCTCGACACTTCCATACTTTTTGTTTTTCCTATATTTATATTCATGTTTATTTTCTGTAATTCTATTTCTAGCACCTCCAGGTTATGTTGCAAATTCAGAGTCGGTCACTATAGCCATGTCATCTGCGAACATAAGTTCGTTTATTTCTGTTTGTTCCATTTGCCAGT
>JABXWE010015699.1:0-10637 GCA_014611495.1 Limonius californicus
TTAAATTTTCGTATTCGTAAAAACAGTAAGAACTAGGTATGAATAATTCAGACAGCGAAAACGCTGAAATGTGTTTGCCACCAGAAATAACGGAAACCGCGAAAACGACGTGTAATTTACTGCCGAGGAAATCGCAGAAACAGTACACATAGCATAAAATCGTTGTGGCTAGTGAACCGATATACGTCCATCTAAAGCAAAATTTTTATTATACTGATTCGGACCAAAAAATTGTAACTTCCTATGAAATAGTCGTAGAGAAAGTATAGTCTCCTACTCGTGTAGAATAGCTATTATTCACTCGGATGATTCTGTCACTCGCCTTTTCATCCTCGTGAATAATAGCTGTCATTCTACACTCGTTGAAGAATATACTACATTCATCAGAAAGCATATGAAAATTGCTGTAAAACGACTGCTCTTTCTTTAGAGACAGTTCTCATTATTTATTATTATTATTAAGGATGTGTGATTAGTCTGAAACTTTTTGGAAGCTAATACCACAGCTGACCATGGACCAGTTACAAGTCTACTCGTTTCAATTTACGATACAAAGTATATGCATATTTTGCCGATAATCAATAGACTCCAGTTATATTTATAATAATATAGTAATTCTATAGCATATTTAGCGAATTCTGTACATGAATTATACATTAATACGACAAATTAGACGGACGATCGAAGGCTCAACTTGAATTGATTTTATGAGGGGCTCAGATCACCAAAAATAGATGCATGATTTGTAACACTATACACTATATTCTACACTACACGCGTTCCAAATAGATAACAATATTTGCTGCTTTTCCATTGCATTGCAAAGCGAATTTGCGGAATCTTCTGGTTTTGTTCATTCGTAAGATTGTGCATAGTGAATTTTGCATAGATTTTATTCTTTCGCAAACCTTCATGTGAAATTTATCGATTACCATGATTAGGAATCATTTGCCACAATTTTACATATGTTTGCGCTAGAATCTGTATTTCGAGATATCGACATGAACATCCTTACAACTATATGTGAAGCCTTTAAGCCATACAACTACTCTAGTACGACTTAAGGTGTTAGCATTGCACACAGAATTCAACAATTCATACATGTTAAGAGTTTTTCCTAATTTACAGCAAAACTTAATATTCTCTCCTTACTCCATCACGACTGGCAGAAACACGATATACGCGCTAGCGTCTTGCACAGAAACTAACAGTTTGACCATCCTGTATTGTATTTCTAAGCTTCCTCATTTGACTTCGGTTCTGAGTTTGTGCAGGTGTTTGGATTCTAAAACTACACTTGTAGAATGTTTAGTTTACAAGTAGTGCAGAGCTGATTAGCCGTATAGATCCACTGACATTACATCACCTTATTTTTGTAAGACACGTGATAAAATCGGAATATATTTAAATATTAGATTTTCGGGATTTTCTGGATGTAGCTTGAAATTCTACGAAATTGTACGAGGATGGTTCATCAATTATTGTCCCTAACATAGAAGCAATTGATCGACAAATATTTATTTTTTTTCTTAGAACATCAGTTATTGATATTAATATATGCCAAGTTGCAGGTATCTATAATCCTGGTTATAAAAGTTATACATTTAATATTACTGTGGGGCTGGTGATTTTGTTGGACTGGAAAAATTAGAGACAAGGGCTGCGGTAAAATATCTCTTTAAGAAGGGTTTATCACCCCAGGAAACTTATAATGACATGTCCGGAGGGGGGGGGTGATTTTAGCCAGCCATATCAAGTAATTAAGAATTGGTGCGTGAATTTCAAATTGGGAAGGAAATCGTGTCCACATGCACCAGATGCGGGACTTCAAAAATTGTTGTCACGCAAGGAAATATTGATTTGGTCCATGATAAGGTACTGAGTGATCGTAGTTTTACGATAAAATATATTACTGAGACGTGGCTTTCCCGTTGCAAGCGTTGACAAAATTTTTCAGTAGGAATTAGGTCTGAAAAAGCCTGCGCACGGTGGATTCCGAAACTGTTGTCATCTGATCAAAAGGGGATCAGGTCCCTCACTGCTGCGAGCTTAAGGGACACGGATTTAGATGGTTTTTTGGAAAGATTTGTAACTGTAGATGATACCTCAGTTCATCACTTTGATCGGCAGAGTATGAAATGGAGGCACCGTGGTTTCCCGCCCTTACGAAAGTTCCGTATGTCTTCATCAGCTTAAAAGATAATGGAAACAGTGATTTCGGATTCTGAGGGAGTTCTTTTTGTTGATTATTTACCACGTAGTCGCAGAAAACGGAAGGCTATGACGCAATACTCATACCAAAAGTTCGTAAAGCAAAAATGGCGTGGAAGATTGAAACGCAGCGTTCTTCCACCAAGACAACGCCCCCAGTCACAGGAGCTATGTTTCTATGGCGGCTATCCACAATGCTGGATTTGGAATTTTATGACAACACTCATATTCACCAGATCTGGCCCCCAGTGACTTTCACCTATTCCCCAAATTAAAAGAACATATTTGGGGAACCCATTTTCGGACGATCAAGAGGTGGTGGCTGCTATGAATGAATGGTTTGCAGTGCAGGCCAAACAATTTTTTTCTAAAGGCTATCAAGCTCTGCATCATTGCTATACTAAGGCTGTTAACTTTTTAGGGGATTATGTTGAGAAATGCAGTTATTTCAAATGTCTAAGTAAGTTGCTTCTATATCAGAGACAATAAATGATGAACCGCCCTCGTATATCCAAATTAAAAAGTAAATGCGAAAATTATAAAAGAAAGTTATATAACCGCAATGATAAACTAATTGTGTATAAGATAACTTCTACAAAATATATAAAATTTGTCTGAAAAACAAGTCAAAGGAAACGTTTGATCCCATTTTTGTTTGCAAAACCGCCGGGTCCAACGTCGTCGTTGATAAATAAATCCACATCAGGAATTAGAGAAATAAATTAGTTCTAAAAGAGGACTTCGTCCAGGGTATTAGCATAAAGGCTGAAGTACCACATCTTTCTTAATGATCACTTTGCTTATCGCTGCCTGACAAATTTAGTGTCATTTTGCTTTAGGGCGTTGTTAATTGAAACTGCTATTTAAACAGTGCTCATCATAATAGAATGTCTCACTGCACATCCTAGATAACAACCAATATTATTAGACCGGGAATTACTTGAAATCCTTTCAGCGAGGGACGTTCACATTCTAACCGAATACGTGTATAATACCAAAACCACTAGAAGAAAATGAGATATATAAAAGTCAAGCTAGATAAATTGTTAACGTTTGTAAGCGCCATACATGACATAAATTTGAGAAATTCTCCGGCAACAAATTTTATTTTTGTTAGATGTTTGCTCTGTAATGTGCAATAATAATATATAACTGCAGGTGCCTAATATATTAAATGCGTTCTACGGGTATTAAATGGGACGATAACAAAAATTAAGAGCCCTTACGCGAGTACCCAGCATCTCGTATATCACGAGCTCTAAGCTGCTCTTATAACTCCTCATATGTGCGGGAAAGTATATTTTTGTAGCTATTTTGTCGGCACGAGTGTTCGTCGAGATACCCGGAATTGAGTTTTTGGCGGAAAGCATCCTCCGCGAAATTTCAGACAGTTTTTCGCGCGCGGCTATAAGTCTAGTAAAAATTTAATTTAATCAAGGAGATCTTAGTGATTTTCCCATGAAATGCAAATGAAATTGAATCTTTTGGTCCTGTAACGACAGTTCGCTCAGGGGCCGACAGGCGAGAGGAATGAGAGGACTCGTGAGCTGAATTTAATGTGTGCATTTGCCAGAGTGCAGGGACGACATTGGGTCGCGCATTACGGCCGCCGTTTACTGTTGTTTGCTTACTTACGCGCCGTTCTAGTCGCTCTTCTCGTTACTCGCCTAATTTACGAGCCGTTTAGCCCGACGTTTACAGGACGTCTTTATGCGACGGACGCGAAATATCTTCGAATTAATGCGTTTAATAATTCGCAACAGCGCGTCGAATTGTTAAAAAGTGCACATTCTTAATTAAATCTCGGTTTAATTACTTTCATAATATTTTTCCGCTTGTTATTTTTCCTCGTTACTGCTTCGCGGCGCTGAGTAAATACTGACGTTTAATTGAAACAGGCTACCGCAAAAAAGGCAGACTTCTTTGCTCCGCTAGGACACTCTTATTCTTAGCACGAGACGGTATAATTCGCTAAGTAACTCACATTTCGCGTTTTGAACGCTGTTACAAAACGAAGTAATTGAAAAATTACCAACGCCATATACAAGATATCCCAATACGTGAGGTCACTACTTCGTGTACATAATCTTCAGACCAAATATAGGTAAAAATTCTTATAAAATTATGCCCTAAAGTAAAGCGTTTTCAAAATAACAGCCAATATTTATTTTTATTTTAGTTTAAATTCACTATAAAGATTATTCAAAATGGCCACCATTGTTCTCGAGACACATTCTGGCTCTTCGTAAGAAAAATCTGGTTGCCCTACGTTACATATCATTGTTATTCCGAATTAGTTCTACTGTCTCAAAAATGCGTATTCTAAGATCTTCAATAGTCTCTCATGTAGTTTGGTTTACCATATATTTCATAGGGCCCCACACATAATAACCTAAACAAGTTAAGTCCGGAGATCTTGAGAGCCAGGGGTGCTGTTCTCCTGTACCAATTACACGCCCTTCAAACCGTTGATTCAAAAATTGCCTTACACGTAACGCAAAGTGCGCAGGATCACCAACGTCCTGGTTTCCCATATCACGTCTAATCGCCAGAAGGACATCATCAAACAATCCTTCCAAATGATTTCCTAGAAAATTTAAATATATGTCGACGATTAAAAGATTCTCAAATAAATGGACCAATGAGCATGTTATCAATAATTCCACACCAGATATTCACTTGTAATACCACTAGAGGTTAAATTATTTCCGGAAATTTTTTCGACGGTATGAATATTTTGAAAATTATCCCGAGCCGCAGGCGTGGGATAATTTTCTTAAAATATTCATAACCGAGTAACAATTTCCGGAGTTTAATGCATCTAGAGGTATTCGGTAAGAAAATTTTGCACGTTTTTGCAATTTAATTTATATATTGACATATTATCTATAAACGTCACTCAACAATATAAATAATATGATATTTTGATTGTAATTTTATGGGAGGCGTTGAATGACATTTACTGTCAAAATGGAACAAAAAATTGTTTGGTCGTGGTTAGATTACAGTGCGGGCAAGACAGAAGGCAAGATGAGTCGCTTTGGTCAAGAAAATACCCAAGTTATTCGGCACGAAATTCAGCACTTAACACCTAGGAAATCCAAACTAAGTGCTTGGAAGTAGTTTACCGACTTCTGTTTGGAAAAGGCATATGATTTTGATACCGCAGACATACCCGTAGGAGAACTGGCACTAATTATGGAAGATTATGGAATTCTGCTGCCAAACAACTTCAAGAGCATTTTCATAATAAATACAAACGCAAATTCGACCCTTTTTCGGACGTAGAATTCACAAACGCGAGGTCGACAGTTGCAATGTGACCCGTCAAAGAAGAAAGCAAGTGTTTCGGCTTTATCACTAACAGAATTACAAAAAATAATTAAACTTTGGGATGAAGACACCCCACATGGTCTGCAGAGAAAATTTTTTCATATTGCTGCTTATGAACTGGCCTGGAGAGGTGGAGAAGGGGCTTTAGCCTGTGTAGAGTATTTTGTGGATGAAATAGATCATCGAGGAAATTTAACTGGCCGAATTGCGTATAACACAATTTTTTCTAAAACTGCTCAAGGGGGATCAAGGAAACTGGCAGATAGTAAGTGGTTAATAAGTTAGGCTTTTTAAAAAATTAATAACCAAACGAAACGACCAAATCAAAACCAACCGTTTATTTTTAACCCCCAAGCTAAGTTGGAAACATGAAAACTCCAAGGGTTGGTACAAAAATTGCCCAGTTGGACCCAATACAATCTCTACCTGGTTTAAAGTGGCAGCATCATTAATTGGAATTGATACCAAAAATGTAAAAATTACAAATCTTTCCGCGAGAGCCACGGCTGTATCAAAATTGGCAAAAAGTGAACTTGGCGAACAAAATTAATAAAGATCACAGGTCATGGAAATAGCCAATCGATCAAGCCATATTTGCAGTTAGATTCACACCACCATCAAAAAATAGTTGAAGCAATGCGATCTGTTCCAACTACTACTACCATTAGTCAAGAATCTCAAAAGCAAGAACAAAGTTCCAGTCAACTTGCTGCAGTTTACTATAATTGTGTATTTCATATTACCAACAACTATAACAGTCAAAACAATGTTACAAATTAAATTTAATATACATATTCGTTGATAAAATTAAAGGTTTAAAAAAGCATACCTTTTTATACAATAATAATAATAATAATTTAATAATTTTTAATGTAGGTAAACGCAAAAATTGTTTTGTTATGTATTTCTAAGTTTAAAAAATAAATATATGAAAACTGGTTACGTGTACTTAATGTAAGTATTATTCAAGTGACTGTAATTATTACGTCAAAAAATTTCCACTATAATTCATTCCAGGGTCCTACCCAAGCTGAAAAGTCTCCGAAAAACACTTGCATTGCCATGGTAACGGTTCAAAATAAAGGCTTCTGATTGGTTGAAACAGGTTAGTGCAAAATTTTCACTTATAATATCACAAGAGCTTAAATTATTTCCGGAAATTTCTTTGAGGTCAGGAATATTTTGAAAATTATCCCGAGTCGCGCAGCGAAAAAAAGACAAAAAAATGAAAGTTTGGCATAGGAGTGATGACTCATCAGATTCTGGAGAGGATCCTATCCTGGATGATGATTCTGATAAGGATGTCAATGATGAAGATGCGGATGCAGAATGCATGTTTTGTAGTGGTTTGTTTTCCGAGGATAAACGCGGCGAGGAGTGGATTAAATGTGGAAAATGTTTTCGTTGGAGCCATGAACAATGTGCCAATTCTGATAAGAAGAAATCGTACATATGTGACTTTTGTTTGGATGTGTAAACATATTTGTCGATAAACAATAGTCTCCCAATTTCGGATACCCTATCCGAAATAAGGAATCCTTTTTTTTCTTGACAAAAATATACTAAGTTCATATAACATAATTTTTTTGGAAAACTTTTCGCAATAAACGTAATATACCAATTTGCTTCGCTTCTCTAGACTACAGTATAATCCCACAAGAGTAGCGAACCGACACAAAAATTGTTTTCACCAAATTGTTGATCAATTTGGAAAGCTATCCGAAATTAGGCACCTTTCCTCTACGGGTCAAACGAGCTTTTTCGTCGACCCGCAACAGGATAGGTGGAAGAAGGCCTACAGCTTAGCTTAGAGGAGTAGGGGAGGTTCACTAAAACCGCTTAAGGGAGGAAACCTTCCTAGTTGTGTACAGGGTATGTCGAAATTAACGGGCGCCACCTTCCAAAAAACAGCTGATTGCAGGTTCTCGTGGAAGGCCGAGAAGCCAGCAGCTTACGGGGTTCGGACTCACCTTTATTGTGCCTCCATCCTGTTTATAAAGCTTACAAAGTTCATGCACACACCAATACAAAATATACAGCAATAAAAGATGTAATATATTTCAAAACACATATAGGTAATTAACCTTTTAAAAATAAATGACGATACAAAAAAAAGATAGCAAATGGTGATATTATAGTTCACTACTACAAACGGTTAAATTGAACGTTCAAAAGGAGGAACTCGCCGCCCCTGTCTTACGGCATTTAAAATCTTTAAACAAATCTAAATGGCCAGTGGCACCTGAGTTTACAAGAATAATACAATATGTAATTACTTTTTACAATTAACAGTAAAAAAAATGACAATGGACGACTGAATGTCGCTTTTTGTCGCATATAAAAAAGGTTCAATCCCTTGAATTTTCAAAGTGAAACGCGTAGAAGGTTTTTTTCACAACACAAAAAAACTAGTTCTTTTACCTTGACTTTCGGTGAATGGAGTCGAGAAAGAGGGAGGCACAATTTTGGGGTGTTCTTGTGTTCTTAAGAAACAGGAAAATCCACGGGCACGCCGCTGAAGACTGGATCGAACGGAGTCAACGTTAAGGCCCAAAACTTCAATACGTTCGTCGCAACAGCCGCACTGCCAGAGAGACAGGAAATGTGCTCTATATTAATCCGCCGAAGGCGATCCGCAATTTCACAATAAATTGCCCTTCCAGGAATAAAATTCCAGCGCGTTTCTTTAAATCCGACACTTATCGATGGTTCTGTTCACCCCACGGTGAAAACAGCGATACGAAAATCACGCAATGGACACCCATCGAAAACCCAAGCCGCCCCTGCAGTACTTGATTGCGGCGGTTATCGCCAGCGACGGGGCCGGAGAAGATGTTAAAACCGAAGCCGCCCCTGCAGTACTTGATTTATTAACGGTCCCCGCAGATGGAATCGGATGACCGGCCCGTACAAAGGTGGAGATTCGACTGACGTAACGCGAACCAGCATTGCCCAAGAAGATTACACCACATTGCGAAATATGATGCAATAATTCCAGAACGAAATAACACGTGCGACTTCCGAGAATTGTTTCTGATCGGCAAATATAGCTTACAAAGGGAACTTTCAAAGGCTTTGCGAAAGTGGCCTCCATAACTCAATCTAAAAAAAAATAATATAGCGATCGACTTCAGAATTGCAATTAAATTAGAATTTTGATTCCTATGGAGCGGCAATTAAAATACTACTTTAATTCAGATGAAGTGGCAAAATCAAATGAACATAATAATTATTATCAATTTCTCTCAGGATGTTGTGCTCATTATCTAGTACTTGCTGTATTGGACGCTCAGTCGACGGTTTTTGGAATGTTCCGTGTTCACGTAAGTAGTTGTGCACTCGTTAGAAAACTCGTTGATCTGGTAGTCGCGATTTGGAAATCTCAACCCATAGTCTCGAGCAGTGGCTACTGTGCTTCCGTACATGTAATGAATATCGATGTACTCTCGCGTTGAAAAAGTAAACATTATCAGCACTCTTAATAAGCACTAGCAGAAAAAGCTTTTTTTTCATATCTTCAAGCCAACCTCGTTAAAATCGGTTAGTTAGTTGCGAATAGTTATTTATGTACCAAGGGTAGTAAGTTTCATTTTTGGATCGAGAATGCAGTTGGCTAAGCGAGGCCCAAAAATACACAATACTACCCGAGGTGCATATCAGATTTGTTATTAAATTCAACTCTTTATTTTTTTGACTGTTATTATTATTATTTTGGATCTATTTACATATTTACAATATTTTTTGATTAAATCAAGTACTACTTTGCAGTTTCCTTAATTACAATGCAAAAAATGATATCTATGACTGTATAAAGAATTATAACATATATAGATTAGTAATTGTAAGGGTTTTGTGTTTTTATGTTAAAAATGGTAAACTTAATTTGTGAAGAAATAGAGGAAGCCGCTAAAGCTGCCTGTGAAATCCCCAGAAAGATGCTATGAAAAAATTACAGATGGTATTACAGAAAAAGTGCTGCCTATTTCTTGGATAAATCCCGAAAATTGAAGCTTCCATGTAGTTTATAGAATGAGTACTCCATATTACTAAAAATCACCATATCTATTAACGATAATCAAGATATCTCCATATATTCGAAACAAAAATCTTTCTTGAAATGAAAAAACGATGGTTATAAACCCAAAAAATCCAGGATATTTACAAGAGAAGATATAGATAAATTCCCAATCGAAGCTCCTCACGATATCATTGATTCATTGGCAGCCTTTTTGTCTCACTGCTGGGCATCGGCCTATTCTCTGCCACGTGTTTCTCTTCAGCGCTAAGGTAGAAACACGGGGGACCTACAGTTTAACGTCGAATCCGAACGACAGCATTTCCAGAGAAGATTTTTAGCATTCAGATCCCACGGTTGCAAGCCGGATTGGGAAATTATGTGTGGTGGGTTGCAGACAAGATTTTTATGAACCTGCATAGTAATGCTTAGGTTTCCAACCCAAGCCAAAATCGACATTTTACTCAGAAAGCGAACGCTCAACCGACTGAGATACCATCACCTGACAATATACAGGGTGGGCAAATTTCGATGTTTGTATAGGGTAACTCGGTAATTATAGGAGATACAAAAAAATGGAAGGCACGTTCTCGATCTCTTTTTTTGAGACAAATTCACTGGTGGGAACAAAAATTTGCTATCGTCTTTTGTTTTCGAGTTATAAACAAAAGTTCGATTTTTTGACTTTTAGACACATGTGAATATCGTGGTTGTTTGTAAAGTTAGGAGAAAATAACTTTTACATTCTCAAGGCACGTTTTTCTGTATAATCCAGTGGCGTCGAGAGAATTTGAAAAAAAAAGGTTTAATGTCGAGTTATGGCCTAAAGTTGTATTTTTTCAAATGGGAATCATAGTTGGCTATGGTTTAGTTAAAACGGATTTTTTTTTCTCTTTCTAACTATGTATCATATGTCGGGTAACTTTTGATGTGTAAGTCTTTAATAGCGAACATAATATTTTACTAGATTACTTTTTGCGTTTTTTTTTATATTTTACCAAGTAGGCGGGTGTCATCTATGATGGTAAACGGAAAAAATCCAGGAAAAAAATCCAAGGGAAAAAAATCCATAGGAAAA
>JABXWE010015701.1:0-19347 GCA_014611495.1 Limonius californicus
AAACAACCACGATATTCACATGTGTCTAATAGTCGAAAAATCGAACTTTTGTTTGTAACTCGAAAACAAAAGACGATAGCAAATTTTTGTTTCCGCCAGTGAATTTGTCTCAAAAAAAGAGATCGAGAACATGCCTTCCATTTTTTTGTATCTCCTATAATTACCGAGTTACCCTATACAAACATCGAAATTTGCCCACCCTGTACAGTGTTTACAATATTAAAACCGGTCATACTGACCAACCAATAATTTTCCTATGTTCCTATGTCCTTAAGTCTTAAGAATGAAGGGTACATATATTTAAGTCAATCCGTTGATGTCCTAGGTTTGAATCTAGCTGATACTAATACACGTATTACTCTCTCACTCGCGGATTGAGCTCTGCTCTTAATAACACATACACTATTCAAACTCGAATGGCTTAGTCTTTTTCAGCCAGCGAATTAGATGTTCGTTGTCCAACAGTTAAAGAATTTCCACATTAACATGCAGATGAAGCCTGACTCCGTGCTTCCCTGCAAATCTTCTAATCTCATCCTTGACAAGGGGAATTCCCAGATCACAGTGAATATCGTTATTGCGTACATACGAGACGTCGCTGTACACTCCAGTGAAAAGTGCGTGCAATGGAGGTTCAATCTAGAATTAAAGCGGAGAAGCGTACCTCGTACCATGACGCATGAAGTTCCGCAACACTCTGTTTTGGAACGTTTGAATGGTCTTGATGTTAGACTCGCTTGTATAACCCTATAGCTGTATATTATATAACCAGATGGGTTTGAGAATCTAGTTATAGATAACAATTTTATGCTGTATTGACAACTTAGAATCCCTTCCCAGGAGTCAATAGTGCTATTTATATTTAGTGCTGAATTCAACCTTTTTCTTCTTAACATACTCCTCCCATCGTAGCTTCGCACCCAGAACCATACCTAGGTATTTGCCCGAATTTTCCAATTAAACGACAGTGTCATTAATATTGTTTGAAGGAGGATTTGTCACTCTTTTATTATACAATATAAGCAAAAACCATTTAAAAGATTACAAACCAAAGCTATTACAAAATATTACTCGTTCAGTCCAAGTCTATGAAATTTTTTTTGTGAGATAGTTTATCGATGTGTTCTTTTTTTTCACATATTGATTAAATTACATTTCCTATGATAATAATTAATTACACATTCACACTCCTGGTGGGGTATAGCTGTTCCGTTTCCTGAAGCTTTGTAGGTCCGATGGCTGGGGTGGATCAGTTCCCATTTTAAACTATGTCATTACACTTTTTTACTTCACTTCACTTTATTTACAGCTTGCTATGGTCCTTTGTTTTGTTTACCAATTGTCTCCGTGCCTTCCTTCTTACTATTTTTCGTTCAAATATCCTTAATTCTTCGGCTTCTTTATTTGTGAGACACATCGTTTCTGCTGCGCAAGTGAGTACTGGTCTTATAAGGCTTTTATACATTTTCAGTTTTATTTTTATCCCAATTTGTTTGACTTTTAACAGTTTCTTGTTTGCATAATATGCTCTGCTTTTAATCTAATAATGAATTTAACTTAACAAGAACAATACAATATAAAAATATATAGATAGCAAAAACTAAGGTAATGGTTATATTAAAAGACCCCATCCGCTGTAAACTGGAAGTAGAAAGGTCAATAATCGAACAGGTTATGAGTCTAAATATTTGGGAGTTGATGTAACTATGTAGTAACAGATACTTGATCACCGAAGTCCAATGACAATCAATAAAACCAACGCTGATAGCAGGATGCCTGAGAAACATCATTTGGAACAACAAATACATGAGGACAGAAGGCAAAGTTAAAATATACAAAGCAATGGTTAGACCGGTGTTTACATATGCGACAGAGACAAAGTCCTAAACAAAGAGAACAAAACAAAAATGAAAACTACAGAAATGAGAGTGCTATGTTCAATATTAGACCTAAAGCTACAAGACAGGCAAACAAACAACAGCATTGGAGAAAGATGCAATATACAAGACGTAGTAAAATGGACCAAGAAAAGAAAGAAAGAGTGGAATGACGATGTAGACCGAATGGATCGAGGAAAACTGGCTCGAGTTTGTAAAACAGAACGACCAGGGGGAAAGAGACCACCAGAACGACTGCGCGCGAGATGGGCACAGAGCTGGTTCTTATCGTCGACCGAATAGAAAGGCCAAGCAAATAGGAAGAAATTCCTAGCTAAAGGAAGAAGAAGAACAAGAAGAAGGAGAAGAAGAAGAAGAAAAAGAAGAAGAAGAAGAAGAAGAAAAAGAAGAAGAAGAAGAAGATGTGAATTGTAACAATTGCAAGTAGCCCATGGGTCAACTAATTTTTACTAAGTTTTACCTTATGAAATAAAATTAAAGTTCAGTCAGTTGTTAATTCACACGCATGGTGGACAATTATCAAGTAAAACCTTGCTACAATAGACATTGAGGTTTTGATATGTAATTAACTAAATCTTACGTTTCTTTCTGTTATTTACGGTTTTACCAACTTTCTTTACAGGAAAATTAATTTCATTAATATTAGGATTAGCAAACCGTTTAAGAAATACCCAATTTTCCATAAACCCAAACAACGGCTGCTACAAAACAGGTTTTGCGTTTGATTAAAACCTTAAAGTTCATTTACTTATATTATCCAAAATGAGAAATTTTGTAGAGTTGACATCTGAAAACTTTACATATTAAGGCATTTCAAAAATACCCACAAAAAACTGTTAACCCACTAAGATTTATATATAATATGTTTCTATTGAATTTTAGAATAATGAATAAATACACCTTAGGCTAAGTCTCTATAAATATACATACTAAGTAAAATAGAATTATGGCATACAATTTCCTAACTTCTGTTGCTTTTATAATACGTTATAGATACGGATTTAAAAAGAAATGAAAGTCGTTTATATAATCATTTTATAGAGCGTATTCGTGTTTTCGACGTTTTTGTAATTTTAAGTACTTAATTAGGGAGTAGAGGTACCCCCACTGACTACTATTCTACAATCTGTAGGCAATTTCCCAATAATTACGAGAAATTATAAAATATTAATTACCTCATTTTTCTTATTACCGATAAAATCGTGTAAATACCAGTTTTAAAGTTATTATAAATTCATGTGTATTAGGACTAAATTTGGTTAATATATTAGCTAACGAACTCATAATTGCGTGCACAAAACGGCTCAAAGAAGTCTTGCGTGCAACAGGACCGCCAATTAAAAGTTTAAATGTTCACCAGCGCAGGAGCTTTCGGTGAATGCATTAAATAAATATGAATTTCGTGTGTAGAACTGAATCGATTTGAGAAAATTTGACTTCGAGTTTTATATAAACTTGAAAGCATTAAGATTTTGTGCTGCGCATTAGCAGGAAAATTGTTTTCGAAGCTGAGTAAATAAATCATTAAGCCGGATTTCGTCGAGCTATACTTACCTTCCTCAAATAATCATGCGAAGACAAATTATGTTTATGATAATTGGACAGAGAATTAACGATGTGTCGTGTATGGTAATTTCCTTAATAAATTAGTTCCCGATTTTACTACGCGAAATAACAAGCTTGTAAAAATTCAATATATCTCCCATTTAAAAATTAGTAATGTCATTATTATTTCTGTCATAACAAGCGCATAAATCTATTGGAAAAACATGTTCTAGTCGAATAAATGTCAGGCTAATGCTTCCTGAATCATGCCAGACAGCTTCCATATTTTGGTTGCGGTATAAAGTTGAGAACTCCTATTCGAGCTATAAAAGAAGTTTGTTATTTGAATACGAACGAGAAATAATGAAAGTTCGGTAATAGACGAGATCTGTATGGGAAGTCGGTTTCTCGCGTATTTTCCACCTGCTGCCAGTCTATTGATTTTGGAAACCGGGCATCCGACGTACGGAAACTTTCTCGCAGATTTTACATTTTTTATCCCTTGCAGTCACATCTGCTTACGGAAAAATACGCGCTGTATTCAACTGGCTGTGTTTCATAGGCACTTTTTCGCTACAGCATCAAAAATTTGTGTACCTCGATTTGGTATAATCCTCAAAAAACCTTTGTATATTTACATTCAGAAATATCAGGCAATGTACTCAAACGCGGTTCCGATACGTACTGACAAATATATTCCCTTTGAGTGAACTTCTGTAAACAAAATTGTTTGTTCTTTCGTACGACCGTCCTTTTCACGGAAAATTTAAGGATTGTCGTCTTCCTAAATAAGGTAGCTGCGTGACCTGCAATTTATATCTGAGACATCTTTTGTGCGATAAAAGCGTCCGAACTGTTGATTGTTTAAACAATTTCATTTCTAAAGTTACCAGAGAGCTAACCCGCTAAACTGACTTAAAATAATTAATGTTTTTCCGCGGAAAATTGTGACGGAGACATTCTCAGAGGGGAGCGATTACTCAGAGTAAGCTTAGTCTTGTCGTGTTAATAGTTAGTAAGTTCTTCACTAATCTGCCTAGTGGAGTCATAAGTTTGAATTTAAAGTTTGCCCAGTCCTCGCATATGAATATTACAGAGTTGCAAAGGTCGGAACAGCGCAGGACTTGTGTAGCCTCCAGGTTCAAATAAATCTTCATTCACTGTACCGCAGGAAGGATAACATGTTCTGCTTCGTAAACACTGCACCATCTGAACAAGGGCATTTTTTTCAATATGCGCCTACGCTAATGCGACAGCAATGTAAAAATAGCCCTCGGTCCTGGAAATTAATCATATTTTAACGATTAATAGCAATAAATTGCACTCACAAGAACAACACTACACTTTTTGTGAAGAGTGTTGCTTATTTCACATTTAAAGATGTTTTGGTGAAACTTTAAGCGCGTTACATCTTCCTTTATATCTGGCGGTTCGGGTTGCGTGTAGTAATTTTCATGTGAATCACGCAAAGCTATCTGCAGCTCGAGATTTACTTGGAAAACAATATTGTGGCAAAAATCCAGAAACTTATTAATTATAAATCATATTTTGGTAGCGAGCCAAATATAACTTGTTGATAGCCATTAAAGTTTTTCAGCACAATGCACAGACTCATAACCGCTGGGAAAGCTATTACTCATACTATTATTTGTCGTATTTTAACTGCATTGGGATCAGGGCTAACTAATCTAAGTGGTATTAAACGTTAAAGAATTGCAATTTATGACAGACCTGTACGCCTTTGTAATACAGATCTATTAACCTCAAAGGCTATTGTTAAACTAAAAAGGATTCTCCGCCAACTACTTTTAATACAAATATTTTCGCTTCAGACAGTCTATTCATGGAAATGCACCTTAACTAATTTGTGTTTTATTTGAATAATACGAATTAGGTTAATTGGCAAACCTGCAGTCGAATGGAGGCATAATCCACGAAAAATAGAATAATTGATTGTTGATATTAACAAAGGGACCCCGCCACAATAGATAGGTGCAAAACAGTCCATATTCAAAATAGTGCACGCCAAAATAGCCTCCATAAAATAACCCATGGCAAAAAAGCCCCGTCAATATTCAAAATATACTTAATAATAAAATAGAAGCCCAACGTTTAAATAATAAACAAAATTGCGAAAGAGAGTACACCCACTAGAAAAATATAAGAACATATATATTACATTACAGTCGAACTCCCATATAGTGATGTTGGAAAGTACCCCAAAAACATCACTATATACAACCTTCGCTATACGGAATTCATGTTTAAATGCGAAATTAATCTGATATATTTGATATTCGGTAACATTTTAACCGATATTTTAATTATAAAACTGAATAACACAACCTAATTTATTTTCAGCCCAAATCAAATTCCTCGGTCTTTTTAATACCTTTTCGCTGTTTTTTACGATTACCAACACATTGTTGGCAACAGTACCACATTTTGCGGCGAAATATCTCAAAAGACAGTCATATTGAGGTGGGAGTGCCGCAAGGTAGTATCTTGGGTCCGTTGTTATTTATACTCTACATAAATGATATGGGGAGATTACTAAAAGACTGTAAGTATCATGTGTTTGCAGACGATACAATCATTTATTTATCAATGAAAGATGAAGGGAAATTGGCAAATACACTAAATAAGGAGATGGCACGAGTTGTGAATCGTTTAATGCAAACGAACTAAAGATTAATTTGAGCAAATCAAAAAGTATGTGGATAGGAAATACACAGGGATTGAACTTAGAAATAAGAATTGGAAATAAAATAATTGAGGAGGTAGAAAATGTTAAATACCGGGGAATTATTATTGACAATAAGTTAAAATTTAATTTTCACATAGATTACATTTGTGGGAAAATAGCAAAAAACTAGCAGTGCTAGCAAGAGCAGGAAAATTTCTTTCAACTTGGAGTAAGAAAGTGATTTATAATACTATAATATTGCCACATTTTATGTATGGTGGCACAATTTTACATCTAGCTAACCATGATGAGTTGAATAGATTACAAAAGCTTCAGAATAGAGAAATGAGAATAATCTTAAATAAAAGTAGATATACAAGCATTGCTGAAATATTAGAAAGACTAGAGTGGTTAAATGTCAGGTAGCTTTTAGAGTACCAAGTATTAATATTCATAAAAAAATGGAACTGAACCTGATACATGATTATTTCAAAAATGTATTAACTAAAAATAAAGATATACGTAAGTATAGTACAAGAAATGGGGAGAAATACTACTTAAATCGAAAAAATAAAAGCATTTCTCAGAAGGGGTTACTGTTTAGAGGGGTTAAAAGTTATAATTCTTTAAGCAAAGTTATTAAAAGTTGTAACACTATAAGAACATTTAAGATAAAGTTAAGAAATTACTTAAAAATTGCAGAGTAGATAAATAAGTGAACATAGTTAATACTAGTTAAGTTGTAGTAATAGGTATTAGTTAATTATTTTTTTATTGTAGAAACCTAAACATATGTAAACATTAGCGTTTTAAGCTAAATAAAAGCAGTATTATTATTATATCTTTTCTTTTGACACCCTTAGCGACATATTCCAGCACCCTTAACCGGTATTCAATAGTTACTCAAACATTTTTGTTTTTCCATATTTAATGAACCGCCTAGTTCAACAACAAGATAACAACTGACAAATGCATGTCTAATGGTAAATGAACTGCACATTAAAACGGTTCTAGGTGAAAATCCCGAAACAAAAATCTCGAATCAAAAATCTCGAAAGACAGAAATACGAAAACAAAAACCTCGAATGACAAAAATCTCGAACGAAAAAATCTCGAATAATCCAGATTTTGTAGTTATTAAGTTATATGGTGTCAGCATATCGAGCTACACAATTTTGCAGCCGGACTGTCACATCTCTGTAATGTTTCTTCTGTACAAATACATTTCTTCCCTGAATATATTGTTCAATTGTGATGTCATTTAGCTGCTGTTCTTTTTTAAGCAGTCTATCAGTTTCCAAAAGTTTGGATGGTTAACTGCAACAACTTTCTGGCAATTAACCCCATGTAAAAGTGTAGAAAATGGAAGCCCTTTAATCCCTACAATTCTTTCTCTGAAACCTATATATGTATATGATTGGAAACGAACATTTACAATTCGAGATTTTTGTCATTCGAGATTTTTGTCATTCGAGATTTTTGTTTTCGGGATTTTGTCTTTCGAAATTTTTGTCATTCCAGATTTTTATTTTCGGGATTTTGTCTTTCGAGATTTCTGTTTCGGGATTTTCACCGGACACCCATTAAAACATGTGAAAGCCAAAGATTATCCTATTGCATTATAAGAATCTGTACAAGGGTACAACTTCTATGAAATTTTATAATCCGCTTACAAAAATAAGTTTATGCTTGAAAAATAATGTGAAAAATTCTTGAAAAATCAGAAATATAAGATAGTATTTCATAATGGGATCAAAACTTTACCTGTCTACCTGAGTAATACTGACAAAGTTTGAAAGAAAAACATTACAATATGGATAATTTACATCATAATATAGAGATGGTTTACATGTAATTGAGTCTCAAAGTCGCGGTCCTGGCAAGAAAACAATTATATAGAAATATCACCAAATGGGGGTTCACTATATGGGAGTTCGACTCTACATTGTAAATTGAAATTATATGTCCAGATAACTGGAAATTCCGCGAAAGTAATCAAGTACCGTGCTGTTAGAATAATGTTCATCTAAAGTCTCCAGTCGTCTATTTAATAGCTCATATCTGTTTTTAAATGATTTAGATGGTGGTGATGATGATGATGATGATGATCGTCTGTTTTTAGACGCCCCTGAGTGTCAAAAACCTGCGCCAACACGTGTGATCTCCATGTCCTACTCTTTTCGAAAATGATGAATAAGTTTGTATATTGACTAAACTAGAATAGGTATAGAGTTCAATTTTAGAAGAATTTAAAATAGGAGAGCAAAGTGTAACAACTGTACAATTTTTTTTGTCGTAAACTGCAGGAATTTGAACGATATTGAGTGTTTAAAATAAAATACAAAATGTAAATTTATTGTACATTTTATCCGGGCTATTTTGGAATGGGCTATTTTTCGAATGGGCTGTTTTGTCGGCGCTATTTTGACGGGGCTGCTTTGGTGTGCCAAGTGTCACATTCAAAACAATCAATTACGATGTTAGATAATATTGTTTTATAATCTTACATTGTTGAAATGCCTTTAAAAATGATAATCACTCTTTTGTGCAATTACCATGTAACTGCCTTAAGGAAACCTCAGGTACAACTGAGTTTCGTATATAACGAGCGTATACTATTTAATATTAAATACTAAGATTTGCATTGTTTACACAAAAGCGCTCTGTGTTCCAGAGCAAATAATTACTGTCAATGAGCCTCATCTAAAACGTTTATTCCGAAGTGTGAATCAAGTAAGGCGCACGTTTCTTGTAATTTTTCTGGGTTGCATGTCTCAATTTGCGGACTATTAACCGGATTTTCCAAATGTTACGTTTAACGGATATCTCGTTATACCCGCGTTACTCTGTACATAAAATGGAATTCTTATAACTCAATTTTATATTTTATTACCAGCGTTGAGTGCATATATAACACACAAATAAAAAAAATGATGTTATAACCCGGTTATTTGTGATTTTTCATGAAATATTTATATTTCTGTCGTTTAAAATCAGGTGAACAAAAAACATAAAAAAATATGTGGTGTTCCATTAAAAGAAAAGTTTGATAATTAATGTATACAATGTTGAAATTAAGTAGCAGATAAGTTTGTTAAATCCGTTTTTGTGATAGAAATGAAAATTGAAAAGGGGTGCAGCGATTTAAATTGCAGCGCAATGAAAATAAAAAGATGGTTGATCTCAACGTTAAAATAAATTTTTGTTTGTTTTGCTAGGATTACTGTTAATTTCATTCACGTTTACTATTTAAACTTTAAGACCTTTTTCTTGAATTTTTTTCTTATGTAACCTATTCAAAATGTTATACCGTCGAAAGCAGATTAAAAGCTCTACCGAAATAAACATTAAAAAATACAGCTTGTCATTTCAAAAAATACTGATAACGTCACAACGTTTTCAAACAGTGATGGAAAAATCAAAAAATAGCGTTTTCGTAGGTCCTGTTATTTAAATCACTTAACCCTTCTAGATTTTTCTATGTTATAATCTCTCTAATTTAACGAATTTATCCGCTACTTAATTTCCACACTGTATATCTGATCAAGGAAAATTTATTTTGCTACTGCTATTATACCTTTAGATTGGGCAACAAATATCCTAACACAACCAATAGGGAACAGGAACTGAATTTAGGACCGTTTTGAGACGGATCCGACCCATTCTGACTGGGATTTTTTTCAAATATTGTTTATTGGTGCTGCTAAGAGGCAATCCGTTAATTTTTTATGTAAAATTCGACCTTTGACAAAATGCCCTTTTCGGTTTTTACCCGATACTATACTATCTATATATAATTTTAGTCATAACACGAGGAATTTCAACATTGTTTATCACTTCAAAGATTATATACCGGGTGTTAATGAAATGCAGAGAAAAACTTCTAGGGCTTAAAGTATACATAAAAACAATCATTTTTTGTTAATAAATGTATGGTCAGAAGTGTTTCCATTCAGGGATAGAGCTTCTCAAAGATTATTTAAGAAGCGCCTAAATGTAGGCAACTCAATTTACTAACTACTATTTGTTTCCATAACGACGGAAGTTAATACAGGATATTTCTCATATTTATCCTGTATTAATTTCGGTCGTTATGGAAACAAACAGTAAGTAGTAAATTGAGTTTCCTACATTTAGGCGCTTCTTAAAGAATCTTTGAGAAGCTCTATCCCTGAAAGGAAACACTTTTGACCATGCATTTATTAACAAAAAGTGTTTGTTTTCATGTATACTTTAAGCCCTAAAAGTTTGTTCCTATATTTCATTAATACCCAGTATATGTAGTCCTGCATATACTACATGCGATACCACATACATGGAATTACCTGTTCATCAATTTCACTAATTGCCCTTACAACTAGTAAGTTATTTATAGAAGTGCAACACAAACCTAATTACTTGCAGCTGCGATAATTACAATGGCTGTACTTTCTATAGCAACAATTTAGAAATACACGCAATGCTATAAATATGGCCGCCCGAATAAGACGGTGTGACGTGGCTATTTGTCTCGTTTTCGTTCTATAGTTACAAGTGCATATTTTCATTTTCTCTACTTTAAAACACGTTAATATAAGTATAAATTTCAGCAAAACGTCTGCGAGTTGAATATTTCGTTTTATTTAAAAATATGTATGTTATTGTATAACAATAGTATGAGTATGAGTATTAGAAAAAACTTTTTTAAAATGCCGGCTGTCGTTGAACATGCGAAATATATTCAACGCAAGCAGTAAAAAATACAAAGGCATTTCAAACATCGACTTACATTTACTGTGAATGTTATTATTTGCTTATTAGTCATTTTAAAGACAACAAAATAGTGTTTCGGCTACTTGTTACAATTTTTGATTAATCTCGCAAATGAAGTTCTAATAGTTTAATACATAACGGCGTTTAATAATTAGGTTAATACAATATTTCCATTGAATTAATATAAAGTTTCTGAAAACTTATAGAAGAAACGTAAAACACTATGTATTACTTCCAAGCAGTGTAAGGGACTTGCCCATTGTTTCAAAATTTTGAATTTCAATTTTGGCAAGTTAATTTCAATTTAATAATCTACATACTTGTTTATTACTCTGGATTGCAGTACTAAAAAGAGAAAATAAGATAATGTTTTTAACTGTCGGTTTTAAAGCTGTAGGAGTCACTATTATACAACTCTAGCCAGACGAATTTTACCACAAGTAACCGTGGTAGATAATTAGGTGTAGTTCTTTAGAAGGGATAAGTAGAAGGTTACATTCGCATTTTCTTATCTAGGCCTACCCTTCTATCAGTATTTAGCGTTGAGTAATTAATTGTATATACAGGGTGTGCTAAATTATAGGTACAAGTTTCGATGGCGCATTCTGTAAGCAATAATAAGAAAAAAAGTTTCTATAAACATGTGTCCAGAAATGCTTCGTTACAGAGATACAGCGACTGAATGAAGGAAAAATAAAATCACTCCTTTGAGCAATAGCTCGGCCACTGTTTACAGTTATAGCTTGTAATTTTTTGTTTTAATGACAAATTTGATATCAGATAACTTCTTTATTGGTCTTAAATAATCCGTCGTGGTTAAACACTCAACTTCCTGGATAGTTCGCATAAATTGATAAAGTTATTAAAATCCAATTATTATCATTTAAGCGGTTAGCGCTAAATACATAGTTAGAACGAGCACCTTTTCGGTGTATAAATGTATGGCGAATAAGAATTGCATACTGTACGTTCACAAAAATCAACCACACTATTCTTCTTCTTTATCTTTTCACATTTGTACCATTACAGTGTAGGGTTTTAACTAGAGTATTTCTTAAACTCTCTTCTGTGCCAGGCCAAGGTGTTTACTTCCGCGATTGTTTTTCCTCTTTTCTGCACTAGGTCTCTCATGTAGTTTTGCCATTGTGTCCTTGGTTTGCCTTTTTTCTTTTTCCTATAATCCCCACTATTCTTCTGGGTATCCTAACTTCTATCATTTTTTTTAGGTGACCTTACCATCCAATCTGTTTCTTCCCTATCTCATTTATTAGTGGGGGAAGTTTTAATTCATCTCTGATTCTCTTGGTTCTCACACTGTCCCTTCTCGTTTTTCCTGTTACTTTTCTTAAATATCCCATTTCAGCTACCGTAAGTTTGGATATATATATATATATATATATATATATTGCTATGATATTATAATGGGGGGGCTTAGATACTAGTTTGGCGGGGGTGCTATCAAAGGTTTTCTTGTTATTTGTTGAAAATTTATAATATATTAAAAATGGGTTTCGACAGCTGACAGTTATCCCATCTGTCATAATCTGTGTATTTTGATTGGTAGCTTAAGTAAATTAAGAAAGGACGTTGGTTTTTGTTTTTGAGAGGTGCTTAGAAAATTTTTAATTTGTGGATGTCAGATAAAAGTTGTATTTAAAAAAAACGGAGAATACAGTATCATTAACCAAAATGAAGTTTTAATCGTCGCAGGTAAAGACTGGTTTTGGCGTGTCAAGGTTGAGTGAAAGCGGTGGTGCTGAAAAGGATGGGCTGGTTGCAGGAACATTGAAGCAAGGTGGCGGTTTTCCGAATTTGCGCGTGTTGTTAATTTTTTTTTTGTTGAACGTTTTTGCTTTCTCTGTTTTTATACGTGTCGAAGCCACGAGTGATTCCATGAGAGCACAGTTTTGTGCTTGAGGTGGTTGGCGGATAATAACTACAGCAAGTTTTGACACTATCAACGGGGGACAACTTATTGAATCGCCGTTCACTGCAATTTTCGGGGCACGAACGTGAGCAAAATTTTTTTGGCCCGAACGTATAGCAAATTTTTGACACTTTTGGCCCGAATGTACAGCAATATATATATTTTTATTTAGCATAATCCATGTTTCGGCGCTGTATGTTAAGATGATAGTAAACGTTATTCGCTTCTTGTATTCCATTCTGTATTTCTCTGTCTATCGTACCACTTTTTGTGAAAATGGTTCCTAAATGCTCATAGTTGTTCACTTCTTCTATTGTTTTTCCTTTTATATGTATGTTCTCAAATTCTTCTCTATCTTCTTCTGTCTTATTAATTTGCATAATTTTCTACATATACTTGCATTTGTTCTTCCTCTAAACAGGTTGTCCAAATCTTGATTTTCCTTTTCATTTCTGCTTGGTTCAGAGAGGTGACCATTATATCATCCCCATATACTAGATCGAAAGTTTTAATCGGCGTTAGATTTCGATGTCCTATTGTTGACAGTCTCATTTTTGTTTTTGTTTTCTTTAGTATCTGGTGCATGAAGATTATAAACAGCAGTGGGCTGAGGCTGTCCCACTGCTTCATGTCTTTTTCCATTTTAAATTTTTTGATTTTTCTCTTTTTAATCTTCCTGCCCCTTCCACTTCTGTATATATGCTCTTTATTATGCTTTATATTTTGGGTGTTGTTTCAATTGCTTCAAGTGCTTTCCATATTTCTTGTTTGGGCACTGTATCAAAGGCCGCGGTTATGTCTAAAAACGTTAAGTATAGGCGCTTATTTTTCTCTATTAGTTTTTCTGTTAGTATTGTCAGCGTATAGGTATGATGTTGCGTCTGTCTTCCAGGCCGGAAAGCTGCCTGTTCTTCCTCCAATTTGCCTTCTACTTCTCCTCTTAGTCTCTTTTGTACTATTTTAGTATATACCTTAAGAGTTACTGGTGATAAGCCTATTGCCCGGTAGTTTTCGCAATTTACTGTTTCTCCTTTTCTGTGGATGGGTATTATGAGATTGTATTCGCATTCATGTGGTCTTTTATCTGTACCACAAGCTAGTTTATATATGTTCCAGAGCCATACGGTCATTTTTTCTCCACCTTTTTATTAGTTCTGGCATCACATTATCCACTCCCGCAGCTTTCCCGTTTCTTAGTGTTTAATGGCTTCCTCTACTTCTTCTTTTGTTATATCATTTTCTTCGTTAAGTTTTCATCTATATCTCTTCTTTCTCTTTGATGTTGATTATGAAGTCCTGCCTCTTCCTTGATTTTGGACTCAGAACCGCACTTTTAAAAAACAAAAGTATGCCTTGCCCTCCCAGATGAGACAATCTTTGTTCGGCAATTATGATGAAATTTAGTGAACAATTGGAGTTGCCGTGTCAAAGATTACACACAACTTTTCAATATATTCGTACGAACACTGACTTATTGTTAAAAGAGTGATTTTATTTCTTCTTGTTTTGGAGGCTGTATCTGCGCAACGAAGCATGTTGGTAGGAACTTTTTTTCTTATTTCTTGGCTGTATGATACGCTCTCATAACTTGTACCTATAATTTAAGGACACTCTGTATATATGATTTTTCGATTATTATTTGAGTTATCACAATCTACTAAAATATCCAGTACTGGTAGTGACGAAGTTTATGGACTAAAGAAATAAAAATATAGAAGATACAGTCACTTTTATTCTCAAAAATGGTGAAGGCGACCTTTAAAAATTAATGAGAAATTGAGGAAAAAAAAAGCTTAAATAATTGTAATATGTTAGATTCTCGTACTGAAGTTTATGTGTGTTCAAACAGATATTTCAAGAAGTTATCAATAACAACACAATCACAAATAAATCTGTTTCTTCTATTTGAAGTAAGAAATTACGTTTTTATTAAATTCTTGTGAACAACTCAAAAATAGGATATTTTCCATCACCACTAACTTTATGTGTACACTGTGGATACATTTTGTGCGATATTCATTAAATTTAGTATTTGATATTTATGACCTGTACCGCTATTATCTGAAAATGGTTGATACCGTCTTATATTTGGAAAGTGAATTAAAAATCGCAAACCAGTATTACATATTTCAATCAATTTTTCGGTGAAGAATATCACGGGCTATTATTTATTTGAATCGTACAACTTAGCTACATAATGTTTACTTTGCCGTACAAACTTAGCAAAGCTTCCTTATTTAACAGGGACTGAAAATTTCACAGATAATGCCCTAATGAGTAATTACAAAAAATAATTGATATTGTTGCAGGCTTCAAATAAATTCTTAAGGGAGAAGTATATAATTCTTTGCCTTTTATATAATTTACTACGTGCCTTTATTTATTAGTTACTGTAAAGTGTTCGCTAAATTTCTTGTTTGCCAAAATATATTTTAAATATCGAAATTTACTTACCAATAACTGTCAATTTCACTCTTAGGTTTTTTGTGGGCGAACGTAAATAGTCAATTCTGCATCGATATTCTCCTTCATCCTTTTCGCTTATGTTATCGATGCTTAGGGCTGACGGTTCCCTTATTGTGTTAAAAAATGCTCTTGCTTCGATATTTCCATCCTTCCAATGCTTAGCGAGTGTACTATGCGATCCTCTGGTATCGTAACTGCAAAAGAAGAAAAAACTGTGAATGTTTTCGCCATCGACAATGAGCTGACTGAAAGCATATTTTCATAAACTGATATTGATTTGAAAATTCAATATTGAGGAACGCTAAAGTTTACGGTGGTACAGATATTACATTACAAATTTTCCACGTAATGTATACGATGAAGCTTGCAAACGTCATGACTAATATCGTCGGCCTTTTTAGATTAGGTCTTACAAAAAGCAACTCCTAATGCATCCAGAGCTTCCGAAATATATCTATCATTATTACTCCCCATGTATAGGGATTCGTTTGAAAGTTGCAGTTTCTAGATGTCACGTAGAGGAAGTGATACAGCCAGAAGTTTGATCGCCTCTCAAAGTTTTGCGGAATACAATTTCCATATTGGTTGGGACTTAAAAGCCAAAGCGCTTTCATATTGTATTGTTGAACTAGTGGATACTATGGTTTGTTGGTATACCGCAGCGCAATCGTCTGCAGTGCATGTTTTTGCGGTTTCTCTTGTAAAGCTTAGATTCTACAGTTACAAAAAGAGATCCAAATGCGAAGCAGCACGAGCTAGCTACGCTGCGATCAACATCATTTGCAATGGAATGGCTACAGTGCCGCAAATAAGTGCAATTATAGCAACGTCATGAAAATACTTCTTATTTAGAAGTTTGCTTCAGTTTAATTAAATGTTCTGTAATTATATTTATTTAAATAACATACAGCTTTAAATTAATTACCACTATGCCACCTAGTATTAGTCTACAAATACATACGGAACATTAAAAATACTATTTACCAACTTATTAGTAATGAAATAACTGACCTTATACTACTGCAAAGTAATTTACAACAAATACTGTTTAACAGCAATGTTAAAGAGAACTAACTTATTTTCATGTATTAGAGAATTAAATTTCCAAAACGTTTTCGGAAACGTACAACAAAATTGAATATAATCAGAAGTTAGTCATTTCTCCGAGCTTAAGCTTAGGTGTTGTATAATTGTTTCAGGCTGAAGTTTCACTAACAACTGCAGGTAACCTTATCGAAGCGTAGTGTTCGTCATTCCGCTCCGATAATGCTATCTGCAACGGTTAGCAAAACGTCAATGTCAGTCAATTCGACGACAACGCGGTCTAAGCCCCAAGAGATGACTTCATTAGACACAAATCGCCTAAGCCTTAAACTTCACATACATAAACAAAAATAAGTTAGATATATTTCACAATACGTCAAAGATGTTGAGCGTCTGCTGCAAATATCTACACCTACCATTGTAGAGGGTTTCCTATAGTTATCAATGTTCTAAGATATTTTCTATATGTCTAGCTTTTTTAGTGTTATTGCGATATGTATTAATAACTTGATTTCAGATTAATGCAATGTGTTTTCCAATACAGCTAAGAAACTTTTGTGTTGTTTACTAACACAAAGTTCTACACTGTTTCCAATATAAACCGGTAGAAGTAAAATTAATGTTTGTATAAGAAGCTATAGGTAAAACTAAGAAAAAATCAATTCAGCAGAATCTCCAAAACTATGTAGAGGAACGATTTTAAGAAAAATTATTTAAGATTTATTCAACATTGTTTAGTTCAAGTACCGATATTCGAAATAGTATATGGCCTTTATATCTAAGCACCTAAAGTTTGAATAATACACCGTTTTCGAGCTTAAGTTGAAACTATATTTAAAGTACAATTTTCTGCATAATTAAACATTACCAGTTGACCACATTTGTCCATGATATTCAGGGCGTTAGGAAAGTGTATTTTTTGTTAGTGCAGGTTAATTGCCGTGCAAAACACTACCGCGAAGTCGTGAACTAGTCTTGTTTTAGCTGTTGGAACAGCATTTGGAACAGATGAAGCATCTAAGAAAAAACAGTATTTGGTACAGTACGAAAAACCAATTTAAGAAACACATTAAACATCTGACATTTATTCAAAGTAATCTCCATGTGCTTTAGTATATTCACTGCAACGTTCTAGATTCAGATTCAGATTTCTGAAAACTGTTACATGTTTCTTCTTCTTCTGAGAAAAAAATGTTGGTGCAAAGGCAGGAGAACAGGGTAGGTGATTACTTTCAACAACGCCGTGCTTCATACTAGGTGACTTCAGTATCAGTGCAGAATAGGCTGTGCATGGACATGCAACAACTTTTATATGCTGATTTACTTCTGATGTAATTTCACTTGACTCCAGTACTGCGAGGTCAATCCACAAATGAATATGTGACAACCAAACACACTTCCTACTTCATTATACTAACTAGGACACAAATCTTCAATGCTTAATCTTGTTTTTTTTTTCATAAGGTATTTCACAGGTAGCATTGTCCCACACTTGAATGCCAGCCAAAAGTTAGCGCTTTTGGTTAGAATACCATTAACCCTTAGGATGACATTTGCGCGACACGCTCGTTGGAAATCTATCCAAAAGTTAACCTCAGTGGTTTGCTAACAAGACAGGTAGCCATGTATTATACTTGATGCTAGTCGGAAGTTAACCTTTTCGCTACAGTAACGTTAACTTTTTAGGATTATTTGGGCAACTTTTAAAGACGTTCATAAAATATCTACCCGAAAGTTAACCTCAGCGGATAACTAAAAAGGCAGATCTCCTCGTATTAAACTTGATGCTAGACAGAAGTTAACCCTTTTGACTAGAGTAAGATTGAGCTTTTAGGATATCATTTGGGCAACTTTAAAGACATTCATTGAAAATCTGCCAAAAAGTTAACCTCAGTGGATAGCTAAAAAGACAGGTGTCCTTGTATTATTCTTGATGCTAGGCAGAAGTTAACCTTTTTGGTTAGAGTAAAATTAACTTTTTAGGATATTATTTGGGCAACGTTAAAGATGTTCATTGAAAATCTGCCCAAACGTTTACCTCAGTGGATAGCTAAAAAGACAGGTATCCTGGTATTATTCTTGATGCTAGGCAGAAGTTAACCTTTTTGGTTAGAGTAAAATTAACTTTTTAGGATATTATTTGGGCAACGTTAAAGATGTTCATTGAAAATCTGCCCAAAAGTTTACCTCAGTGGATAGCTAAAAAGACAGGTATCCTTGTATTATTCTTGATGCTAGGCAGCAGTTAACCTTTTTGGTTAGAGTAAAATTAACTGTTTAGGATATTATTTGGGCAACTTTAAAGATGTTCATTGAAAATCTGCCCAAACGTTTACCTCAGTGGATAGCTAAAAAGACAGGTACCCTTGTATTATTCTTGATGCTAGGCAGAAGTTAACCTTTTTGGTTAGAGTAAAATTAACTTTTTAGGATATTATTTGGGCAACTTTTAAAGACGTTCATAAAAAATCTACCCATAAGTTAACCTCAGCGGATAGCTAAAAAGACAGATATCCTAGTACTATACTTGTTGCTAGGCAGAAGTTAACCCTTTTGGTTAGAGTAAAATTGAGTTTTTAGGATATCATTTGGGCAACTTTAAAGACGTTCATTGAAAATCTGCCCAAAAGTTAACCTCAGTGGATAGCTAAAAAGACAAGTATCCTTGTATTATTCTTGATGCTAGGCAGAAGTTAACCTTTTTGGTTAGAGTAAAATTAACTTTTTAGGATATTATTTGGGCAACTTTAAAGATGTTCATTGAAAATCTGCCCAAAAGTTTACCTCAGTGGATAGCAAAAAAGACAGGTATCCTTGTATTATTCTTGATGCTAGGCAGAAGTTAACCTTTTTGGTTAGAGTAAAATTAACTTTTTAGAATATTATTTGGGCAACTTTAAAGATGTTCATTGAAAATCTGCCCAAACGTTTACCTCAGTGGATAGCTAAAAAGACAGGTATCCTTGTATTATTCTTGATGCTAGGCAGAAGTTAACCTTTTTGGTTAGAGTAAAATTAACTTTTTAGGA
>JABXWE010015702.1:0-53029 GCA_014611495.1 Limonius californicus
GTCTCTACGCTTGACAACTATTTACTCGCCACCGTTTTCTCACCGCCATTTGCTCGTTTACCGTTTGCTGGCGGGTCTCTACGCTTGACAACTATTTACTCGCCACCGTTGACTCACCGCCATTTGCTCACTTACCGTTTGCTGGCGGGTCTATGCTGAACAACTATTTGCTCGCCACAGATTGTTCGCTTAAAAGATACTCGGCAGGTTATTTATTCTTAAAATAGGAAATTATCTGTAAGCGTTTAGTATACTTATGTTATTGGTAATTCCGAAAATCTTACATTCCTCTAAAGAATGTTGATAGTCAGAGCAGGGTTGAGTATTCTTGTTTTTGAAATTATATAGGGTTACTTATTTTTTGCTTCTAGTAAAATTAACTTGAAGTGTATTTGATCTTTATGTTGCATGTGTATTAAATTGATTAATTACTAACTGTATCTGAAAATAAAAATAAAGGTTTTAATTATGAAGCAAAAGATTATCTAATTATTTTACAAATGAAGGTGTCTGATAAATTATTAATCCAGTTTTTCTTCATTGTACAGCTACTCTTAGTACTGCGGGCAAGTTGGCTATCAAGCAAATGAGTGGCGAGCCTCTTTGCCAGATAGCAATCGGCAATCGAGCGAATAATATAGCCAAATCTAATTGCCCACACATTCTTGCTCATAATCTTGAACCTACTTGATCTTCTTAGTACTGCTACATATTGATTCATAAATACGTCTAAGTACCATTCCTTGGTCCCATTCCTGTTTTGTATTGATCCATGTATGTCCGTCTTCAGACTCAGCTTTACGCCCACACTTGTGTTTATTGTTATTCACACCCTAAAACTTATCTACTCTTGCTCGAAATTTCGCACCTATTCAGTTTT
Organism: Limonius californicus; assembly: GCA_014611495.1. Lineage (NCBI taxonomy): Eukaryota > Metazoa > Arthropoda > Insecta > Coleoptera > Elateridae > Limonius > Limonius californicus. The sequence goes on from JABXWE010015702.1 coordinate 881, forward strand.
CTTTGCGCTACTCTATATTAGTTCATGCGTACATCCTTGTGCGATTCCTTGTTCCCAATCTAGTACTTATTGCACATTTTTTTGTATTTATTTATGTTCTATTTCTTTGCCTATTTTTGTCCTTGCCCAACCTCATTCTCACCCGTATATCTGCAGTATATGGTAGCTATTTGAATACCCATTTTTGTATCTTTATAGGAATCATGTTCGTACTCAAATTTGTGTCCATCGACACAGCTGATCTACCACGACTGTTGCTTACAATCTTCTACCTATTCTTGTGTATATTTATAATACACTCTTTTGTTGGTTTGTGGAGTTCTTGTTTTAAATGTTGTACCAATTCATGTGTCAGTTTTTGTTACCCAGTTCCTACTAATTATTGAACTTATTTAGTATCTATTTTTATATTTATCTTGATGTTCATGTTATTTCCAATCTAATATCTATTCTTGCAGCATTAATTCTTCTATGCTTTGTGTTACTTTTGGTAAACCATTGCTGATACCTTTCCTTGTGGACCCACACTATTCACGTCTCCACCCAAGTTTGTTGATTTGTAATTTGTACCTCTTATTTTATCAATTTTTGTACCATTCTTTGTGCTGCTTGTTGTACCTTGTACTATTGTAAGTCCCTTTTTGTATCTACCCTTATTAACACCATTTCACGTATATTTAAGTCCACCTTCGTACTCACACGTGCTGTCACTCTTCTACAATATTAGATTTTGAAATGTTTTATATACCTACGCTTCATTTTTCCCATCTCAATACTCAATCTTATTTGCTCTTCTGCTTCTTCTATAGGACAAACGTCCTGTTTAATTAATATTGGGTGATGATGCAGCAGATGATGATATCCAGCTTCGAGGTTGGTGAAGTGGTCGTCCTGATTGTCTTCTGCTGAACGGCTTTCTATCTTTACATATCTTCGGTAGCTTTATGTCAGTCATTCTGTTTACGTGTTTATTCTATGTTTGTCTTTACGCTCTTGACCACTTCACTATATGCTGAATGCTGCAATTGTCCCTTACTTCGTTGTTTCTTATTCTATCACGGATCGTGACTCCAAGTATAGACCTAAAATTTTTCATTTCTGCTTCTCTTCTGATGTTTTTGTCTTTTGTGGTTCGGCCCAGGTCTCCATAGCATATGTCAGTACAGAGGGTATTATTATTTGATTAATTTTCACCTTGTTTTTAGTAAGAATCTATTATTCCAAATTATATCTCGTAGGCTGCATACAATGTGTTGTGCCTTTACTGAATATGCTCTTACTACTTGATTTAGCTATCTACATGGTGATATTTCTACTCCTAAACATTTAAAAGTATTTACTTGTTCTATCGTACCACCACTGGGTTCGAGCTTGCATCTTATCGACTGTTTGACTACCACCAGGGTTTCTGCTTTATTATTGGGTATCTGTATGTTACATTTTTCTGAGTTTCTACAAAATTGTTGTAGAAGTCTTTGTAGACTATCTTCCTCATTTGCTATCAATCGGTCATCATCTGCGTAACATACTATATTGATTCTTTTATTACTCATTTGATATCGTGGTTTGGGCCGGATGATTTCAATGATTTTATTCACCACGAGGTTAAAAAGTATTGGACTCAAAAATAACCTCGTCTTATTCCTGATGCTATTTGTATTTATTTTGTGAGGATAGTATTGGTTCTTGCTTGTGTGGTATAGTTTGTGTTCAGTTGTCCTAATAAATATGTTGTCTGTTGCAGTATTCTTTGATTTGTAGTATTTTGAGAACGTACAATCTTATTTGTTTGTTTTTTTTCTATACTAATTTTTTCATCTGTTCTGATTTGTGTGCATTTTCTGTCCTATCATCGTGCTCACTTTGTGCCAATCTTTGATTCCGTTTTCCCCAATTTTCTATCCAGTTTTATGGTTTTTTTACTATAAAAGTTGTTGTGAGTGATAATTATTTTATGCACAGTCAACTCAGCAAAGTTTCTATATAAACAAATAGTTTCAAAGTATTCGATTTGAATATCTTTAGCTTGCAGCCACTTACCGTTTTAATATTTCCTAATTGAAAAATTATATTAAGTCTTCTTTTTTTGCCTTGCATATTAAATCACATCTACCAAAACAATTAGAACACAATTACATGCTCAACTCAATTCATTACTTAACAACCACTCAGTATTGCCACTTTAGAAAGCATATCTCATTATAATTCAAATCCAAACTAAAACACAACTAAGCCGTGCTGCGTAAATTATGTAAATCAATTAAGTTTAAGCAGCTTCTGTGACTGTAGATGAGTTTGTATTTCGACAAAAATGTAGCGCTTCCAACCTAACTTTCGAATTGTTGTTCTATTTGTAGGTAGAACTGCAAATAGAAGTTGAACATAATCAAATGGGAAAGCTTCAAACTCCCGAAATTAAATTGGAAGTAACGGCGTTAAATTCTTTCCGGTAAGGTGAAAAAATGTTGTAACAGACTATTTCGCACGTTGAGTCGTTTGCAGAGATGTGAAACAGGGCGACTGTGGCGATCTAATTTAACACTCCCCTCTCATTATTAATCTCGATTTAATTCGAAAATCCGACTGTTTGCAAACAAAAGCACCAGTTAGCAGGTTGAAATGAATATGAACAATGACCCGCTTCATTTTACAAATGAGAAGATCTGAAAAATAAATTTATTCGACTGTGTGCTGCAGCGAATTCTTCACGCCAATATGAATTCGGTGTTTACAAATTCAACGCAAACTGGCCTATGCAGTTTTGCATTTAAAGTTTTACATGCGCCGCGCCGCTGTTATTTCTGCCGCTGAATACGAACGAAAATTAATATTTGTCAGTTGCATGCAAATATGTACGGCACAAAAGAAGCAACGGAACTGTGATAAAAATACCTCTGAAAATCTAGTATGAAAAAGTGTTGTATGAGAAAAGATTTTATGATGTGTTAAGAATTTATGAATTCGAACTTTGTATCAGGGAGGGTTCAAAGAACCCATATTATTGTCAAAAGCAGATAATTACTTTCTGCTGCTAAAAGCGGAAATGGAAATCATACGCATAAAAGGCAGCATAAATTGCGAAGTTTCAAATTGATTTTTGAATGGGGGTTTTAATGCGATTGGCAGAAGATCAATCATCAGGATATTTCTCGTATTTTGCTTTTTACCTCACAACAATTTTATCAAGATAATATTAAGAGTTGGAATTATTTCTGTATGGAAACGTTGGAACACACAAAATATTATTCTTAATACCAGTCACGACTTACGGTGACCCTGACTTTTAAGAAAGACGGAGAAAAGTGAGAAAACAAAAGGAAATTTGAAACCCACGAGTTACCTTCAACCTTCAGAAGAATATACAAAATATAATAAACGATTATGTAACTTTTGACGAGAACACGACAATTGAAAACTTTAAGCAACAGAGGATCGATTACAACAAAATAATAAAAATTTCAAATATTTTTCAATAGGTAATTTAATTTTCGTTTTTTTATTAAAACCATCCGCGTAAATAAAACCGCAAACTAAATAAAACCTGGATAATTATCAACAACTTAAATGAATAGCTGAAGATGTTTGGTACCACATTAAAGAGAGAACTTGAGAGATAATGGATCTGTATAAGTATTGGCGTTTAGCAGTTCTATGTCAAACAATGATTTACGTAAAACATCCCAATACCAATACTACAATAAAAAATATTTATTTCATTCAGTACTATTTAAATAAAAGTAGAAGTACTTCATTTTTCTAGTTAATACTGCACAGATGGAGTGCAGTAGGTATTAACCCACATAATCAAAATTACCTAAAGGATAACTAAAAGTTAATATCTCAAAAATTCAAAGTTACCATTAGTCAACCACAAGTTAGCTTGTATGTTAACTATTTTAAAAATTATCTAACCATAGAGGAACCCTAAGGCATCCTCAAGTCATTAAAAAGTTAGTCATAAAAGATGCCCAACAGTTAACCTTGAAAGTCATCTTTTGGGCACCTCCTCGATATACTCATAAATTAAGCTTGAAAGTCATCTTCAGGGCACCTCCTCGACATACCCATAAGTTAACCTTGAACTTCATCTTTTGGGCACCTTCTCGACGTACCCGAAAGTTAACCTTGAAAATAATTTTTGAGCACCTCCTCGTCATACCCAAAAGTTAACATTGAAATTCGTCTTTTGGGCATCTCCCAAACATTCCCAAAAGTTAAGCCCGATGCTTAACCTTTATAGTTTATATCATCCCAAGAAAATATCCTTAGCTAATCTTTTAAGGATGATCAAATAGCCCTATCAGTTAAATATATGCATATGGTGCACTTGAATGGTAATGAAAAGTCAACCTCTTTGGTTGCGATAAAGTTAACTACAGTAGTTATAATAAACCGCGAGGAACCTGCAAAAAGTGTTTAAATGTCTATATAGTAATATATATAGGTTTCTAATATCAATTTTTTTTATTGCTTTATTACTATTTACAATCAGTATAATATTTACAATACTATGAGCAAATTTATTTGTTTGTACAGGGGTTAGGATATAAGGGAGCTGATAATCCAGTGATAGTCAGCTCTGTTATCTTTTAAACATTTGTTATATAGTGAATGGCGATTTCAAATGAACCTAAACGGTAAGTCTAAAGTATTATATCTCTTTAGTCTATGCGTATCGTTACTGTTGTCTAAGAGGTTCAAGGCGAGCACATTTGGATGCACTTCTAATTTATTTATGTATTTAGCACTACACTTACTCACTTCGTCTTTCACTGAGGCCACTTTTAGATCATCACGGATTTCACTGTTTGTTATAAACCATGGTGCATTTGTTAAAGTTCGCAGCACTTTTGATTGGAATCTTTTCAAAATTTCAATATTTGAGATTGAAGCAGACCCCCACAGCTCTATGCCGTAAGACCAGATGGGCTTCAACGCTACTTTATACACGAGTAATTTATTGTTGAGGTAAAGTGTTGTGTTGTGTTGCGTCCCAATAGCCAGTAGTGTTTTCTCAATTTGTGTCCTAGTTGCTTTCTTTTGTTAAGGATATGGGTTTTCCATGTCAACCCTTTGTCGAGGTGTATTCCTAGGTATTTTACATTGTCGGCCTGAGGTAGGTTGCGTCCGTTATAATGGACATGGGGTGCTACTCCTCTACACTTTGTGAAGGTCACATGTACGGCTTCGTTTCGTTGATCTTTATGCGCCATATTCGGGTCCAGTGCTGTATTTGATCTAAATTGTGTTGGAGCATCCTCGCAGCGGAGTTTGGATCTTTGTGGTTTGCAAGTATAACTTTGTCCGCAAATGTTGCCGTGCGTGTTTGCTCATTTGTAGGCAGATCCGATGTGAACAACAAATACAACGTTGGTCCCAAGACGCTTCCCTGCGGTACACCTGCTTTAATAGGATACAAATGGGTCACTTCTTGACCGTATTTGATTCTAAAATATCTTTCCTGTAGATATGATTCTATGATGATGTATAGCACATGGGGGAGGACTTTTTTAAGTTTGAACAGGAGTCCTTCATGCCAAACCTTATCAAAGGCTTGGCTCACATCGAGGAATGCCGCTGCGCAATACCCTTTTTCTTCGAAGTCTGGTTGATAACCTCAGTTACGCGGTGGACTTGTTCAAGCGTGCCGTGGCCTTTTCTGAAGCCGAACTGGTGTTCGGGGATCAAATTATTTTCATCGATAACAGTTGTAAGTCTCTTTAGGATCAGTTTCTCTAGGAGCTTGCTTAGTATTGGCAGCAGACTAATGGGCCTGTAAGATGTTACATCATTTGGTGGTTTGCCCGGCTTTGGTATGAGAATGATTTCGGCTGCCTTCCATTGGGCTGGAAAGTAACCTACACGTAAGACTGAGTTGAATATAATCGTGAGTAGTACTAATCCTCTTCTCGGTAGCTCTTTGATCAGGCGTCCCGTGATAAGATCGTAACCCGGTGATTTGTTGGGGTTTAAGTCGTTCCTAATCATATCACTTACTTCCTTCACTGTGGCTAGTTTTGGTAGCGGCGACATTTATTTCCGCTTTTTCTGCTGGCAGGTTTTGTGGAGGTAGTGGCTGGAAAACTTTTTCCAGGTGTAGACCAAAAGTAGTTGCCTTTTCTGAGTCTGTACTCGCCCATGTGCCATCCTCACGGCGAATTGGAGGGATTTGGTTTTTGGGATGTTTAAGGTTTCTGGTGGCTTTCCATATGGAATAGTCTGTTTCTGCAGTATTAGTGAGCTTTTCCAGATACTCATTAAAGGATATGCTTTTCAGATTTTTAATTGTTGTCCTTAGTTCTCTAGATGCCTCTTCATACCTTCTCTTGTTTACTGGATTTCTGGTGTTTTGCCAGATTCTTCTAAGTCGTCTTCTTATAGCAATTTTTTCTTTGATGGATACTGTACAGTTTGTACTTTTTTTATATGCAGGGATGATGGGTGTAGCTTCCCAAGCGGATTCTTGTATTATGCTGGTGAGATTATTTACAGCCATCTCTACATCTAATTTGGTTTTGAGGGGGATGTTTAGGTTGATCTTTTGGTCTACTAGTTGTTTGTAGTACTCCCAGTCCGTTCTCTTGTGGAATAATGTTGGTGGTTTCTTAATCTCGCTGACTGTGGTGCTAATGGTTGCTATTACCGGCGTATGGTCAGAGTATATATCCAAACTTGATTTAATGGCAAGGTATCCTGCGGCAATTCCCTTTGTTACAAAGAAATCTAACAAGTCTGGGATTTTGCCTGGATCTGAAGGCCAATAGGTTGGGGAGTATGTCGATAAGTGGCCAAGATGAAGTTCCTGCATAATTTGACAGAGTAGCCTACCTCTACCAGGGGCTGTTAATCTAATATCAATGATGAAAAGTCTGTAATTTTGGTTTGCTTATTTTTTGCGGTCGAAAACAGTCCGTTTGCGCAGTTTCTTCTTCCGCGAAACAGTTTAAAATATTTTGAGACACATCAGAAGACATTAAGAAACTGTGAAAGTCTTTTATTTTTACAAGGCCTCCAAAACACTGATCGTAGGTAGTTCCACATATGGTTCTTCTTCTTGGTTAAAGACTTCATCGTCAGATTCTGCATTTCGGAACGGAACAGAATTTTTTCTTTCCGTGACATTATCGTTTTCATCCGAAAATGTTGTAGGATTATGTCTTCGTTTTTGTGAAGGTAATCTGTTAAATTAGTACCTTGAAACTTGTTACAGTTCATCATTACTGCGAACGGCATGTTATCGTCAGTATCAAATTCAGCATTGGAAATTAAGTTTTCTAGGAATCCAGCATAACGAAAACAGTTTTTTATTGTTTGTAGCAGTACTTTTTACCATGCTTTATGAATAAAATTTATTGCATCCAACACCGTCATTTGTGCGTCTTTTTTAGATTCGATGCAATTTATTATTTTTAAAAGTAGTAGCCCAACCAGGCATCCTCGCCCTTTTACAACTTAAATTCTAGAACCATCTGGAAAGCTTGAGCACTTTACCTTCCTGAATCCTGAAAACGTGCTCATCCTTTTACAATTCAAAAATACCGAAACCAGGAAAGTCCCAATAATTTGTGTACTTTTCTAGGGAAAATGACTACCTAAACATTACCTTTGATATTTGTTAAGAGCGTTTATCAAGCCGGTATATAACAAAATATTTTTTGTATTTTTACGAACAAATGATCAAGGTGGGAACTGTTTTTCAAGTATAAGTTGAACATAATGGTTACTGAAGTTGTGGTTACTGCTATGGTATGTATGCACAAAGGATGCCTATACGTTGCCCCGAGTAGTATGTCTTTCCAAGTTAATAATTGCTCACGTTGTGGGCACTCAGGGTTAACTTTGGCTATGTGGGACTACAGCAAATATAAAAGAAGAAATACATTTTCTTTCTTTGTTTTGGTGCAGAAATAACTAGCAAACGCATTCCTCATATTCTCTATCAAATCTTAGACTTAAAACAATAATTTACTTAGGGTTTAACAGGATTCACAGTTCCGTCAAAGAAAATAAAATGATTTAAATTATACACGACAAACAGTATTTAGTAGTAAATGGTTTTATATCTTTATGGATTGTTCTTCTAAGATGAAGGAAGTGCTTTCTATTCAGTAGTAATTGCTTCCCAGTGAATTATGTAGTCTGCATTGGTAATCTGTACTTGAAATATTAACATATACTATGTGTTATGCACACAACAAATTATATTTTCTGAAAATACTGTCACATAACTAAATCACGATCACGACTTGGCTATATCACCCTATTGCTGGACGCAGGCCTTCTCCATTTCTTTCCAATTATGTCTATCGTTGGCTGTTCTTATCCAGTTTCATTATGTCGAACATTTATCTGGTGATGAGTCTGCCAGTCCTTCTTTCTTTAGGTTTCCATCTGTAATGCTTTCAGTCATTAATAAACCGGATATTTATTCACAAATGAGATAAAAATGTCTATAAAGTGATGATACGAAATCTATAAATATATGTTTTCTGTAAGTAAGCAATAATTACATTTTTAAACAGTCATGGTATCATTACATTCGTAATTGAGTTTTTAATCATTTAATTTAAATTCTACAGTTACACATTTGACAAAAACATTATCTGAAGTAATCAATTCATATTACATTTAGTCTAAAAATATTGATATTGTGATTTGTTTCTAAACCCCAAAAATTTTTTTTATTCGTCCTTGTATTTTGGAAAAAACAAATCGGTGTATAATTATGCTTAGTAAAGTAAAACTGTTAATATTCGAGCAGTCAGCCCTTTATTGCAGTGTCTTCCTAAAGTTAACATAATGAATGCGATGTTACTATAACAAGTCATCCAGGATCAAGTATCAATTTTTTGTTCCCTTGTGCTCGTCGCCGTAGGTAGTTTGCTTAAAGAGCTCGTCTCTCAAACTTTCATCTCCATGTTGATATCGTTTGCGCCATTCAAAAGACCCAAGTCTTGATAAAGTACATTCTTCTATGTTTATCAATGGCTGATTCATCTCAAACGTATATAGTTAGTACACAAGGTTCTTTAAAGGTGAAGTTTGTGTCTGTACTCTTCTGAATAAATAAAATTATATTAAATTTACAATAAACATAGATTTTAAAAATTAATTTAAGCAAGCAGAAAAAAGTCAAGGAATTTCAATATTACTGTGCACCGGAAATCTCGAGATCTTATTTAACATAATTTTATTTATCTCTTAACTTTTCTAGGAACCTCTATTTTCAATTTACAGAAACCTAGAGTTTGAACCAGTTGGAAATTACTAGCCTATGATATACGAGAATGGTTCATCAATTACTGTCCCTAACATTGACCAACAACAGATTATTTTTTTTTTCTAGAAGGGTCAGTTATTGACATTAATAAATGCCATGTTGCAGCTGGTGATTTTAATGAAATGGAAAAATTCGAGGCAAAGACTGTGATAAAATACCTTTTTAAGGATGGTTTATCAGTGCAGGAAATTTATAATGACATGTCTAGAGTGTTTGGTGATTCTACCCTGTCATATTAAATAATTAAGAATTGGTGCCGAAATTCCAAACTAGGAAGGAAGTCGTATCGACATGCACCAGGTGCTGGACCACCAAACATTGTTTGTCACTCAAGAAAATATTGATTTGGTCCATAATACCGTACTGGATAATTGGAGAATTACGGTCAAATATATTGCTGAGCCATGTGCCGTGTCCGCTGGAAACCTTGAAGAAATTCTGCTGAAAAAAGTCTACGCGTGATGGATTGTAAATGTAAATGAAACCTAGGTGTATCACTTTAATCCAGAGATAAAACGGCAGTGTATGGTATGGCGGCGTTCTTTTTGTTTGTTGTTTGCTGCCTTACTTCGTTGAAATTGCTTATTATTATTATTAAAATATAAGTTCTTCTTGTTGATTATCTACCACGTGGTTACACAATAACGGGAGACTATTAAGCAGAACTCGTGGGGCTATAGAGCAAAAAAAGGCATAGAAAATTGAACCGTGGTATGTTGTTCCACCAAGGCAACGCTCCTGCTCACAAGAGCTGTGTTTTTATGGCTGCTATCCAGAATGCTGGATTTGAAATTTTAGAATAACCGCCACATTCACCAGATCTTATCTCCAGTGACTTTCACCTGTTCCTAAAATTAAGAGAACATCTTTGGGGAACTCATTTTTCGGACGATGAACAGGTGGTAGCTGCTGTGGATGAGTGGTTTGGAGTGCAGGACAAAGAGTTTTTTTTTTTCTAAAACCATTCAAGCTCTGCATCGTCATTATACTAAGTGTGTTAACCTTTTAGGGGATTATGTTCAGAAATAAAGTTGTTTCAAATGTCTAAGTCAATTGCTTCTATATCAGAGACAATAAATGATGAAGCACCCTCGTATTATGGCTTAAAATTACATACAGCTGAATGTTACACTTATTAACTATTTGTACAGAATCTGTTCTGCATATACAGCATTAACGCAAATGCTTATAACATTGATAACGAATACCTCCGTTGTGTGATTTATAGCGCTTTTGCCTTTTTTTAAATATCAACCACATACTCAGTGATCGAAGGACGGTTTGATATCGTTTACGTGCTTGAGGGTTGTCATGCTTATTGTTTTCCTTCCGATGAATTAAACTAATATGAAAATAAATGTAGTAGTTCAGAATTTGTCAGTATCAGTTACCCTGTAATGGTCCTGTTGCTTACATTCGAGAAAGAATTTAGTTTGTGGGCGTGCACAGAACTTTTCCGTGCAGTAGCTATGATATAGCTTGTATAGAATTGCCAAAACATTATCATCTAATGTAACCAGCAGTCTGAAATACCACTTCTAGTACCTGCGAGCCTTTTGCAGGATAATTTCAAATCCAACATCACTCCTAGAGAAACAGGATGAGAAATCTGAAAGCTGAATTGAATTCCAATTAATTTATTTGAAGCGTAGCTGGTAGTTAGGGTAGAAAGGAGAGATTTGTTAATTCATTGCTTTTTGCAGAGATCATTAATATAAATTTCTGGCTTGGGTGAGAAAAAGATTCGTTGCGGAATTACACCTCTTTGACGTTACTAAATTAAAAATTATAATGACATTACTACATTAGTCAAACTTAATAAGAAGATAATTTTTATGTTCCCCATACTAACGGGTGGATTGGACATGGAGAACTGTTCTACTAACCAGCAAGATCGCCTGACCTACATCCACAGAGTTTTTTTCTTTAAGAGCATCTGGAAAGTTTTCTGCATGTAACATGATTCGTCAAACATCCGGAATATTCCATTGCAATTGTGAAGCATTGGTTCGTCGAACTAATATAAAAACGCTTACACTAACTACAAATTTCGGAAACAACTTATATAGCATATAGCAGAAATGTGCGACAATATTGAACCAGCTGATGACGAAATAAATATAAATGATATTGGCAACAACATCGACAGCATTTATTGTTCCTAACCTATCTTGTTATCATGTAGACCCACGGGTTTGTTAAGCTATAACTCTCCATCTTTATCTATTTTGCGCTACTTCTTTCTATCTTCTTATTTCCAAGGCTTTTGAAAGATCCTCAAATGCATTTAGCCATCTGTTCTTAGGTCGCCGTTCTTTTTACACTCAGCAGTCTGCCTTCCATCGACTTTCTTGTAGTCCTGTTCTCCGGGAGCCTTACCACGTGCCCCAGCGTTGTGATTTGACTACGCTGCTTCTCCGTACAGCTAATAAATCTTCGGGTTGGTTTTTCTTATTCACTCATCACCCACTTTATTTCCTCCGTAAATCGATCTTAACATCCTCCTTTCCCACAATTCTAGATTTTCTTGATATTTCTTACTGATTGTCCACATTTCACAGACATAGGTTACTACTGGTCGAATCACTGATTTATCACTTTTAGTTTAACTTCGTGCGACACATACTTCTGCACCACGTTAATTTGTAAACCTAGTATTTTTAAAGCTGCCTCTTTACTGATCAATATCTCCCAGCTCTAATTTCGATCGTGTTAGAATGGCCAGGTCGTCCGCGTAGGCTATAATTTGGTGTCTTTTTATTATATAAGGTCCCTCTCTGTTAACTACTACTTTAAAATATCCCAGTAATCTTGTTAATACCTACAGCAGAACCCAAAGTAAAGTACACCGCAATTATAAATCTTTGATCTTAACGATCTGTAGAACATTTCCCTTTATGTTACATAAATATCAAATTAGACCTTGTCAACGTTTCAATACTATGCCTTTAGTGCAAAATATAAAGTCATTGTCGGAAGGCGATAATTTTACGCTTACGGATTTGAAATCACTGGTAGACGTAGCATAAAACTTACTCTTGCCTTGTTTTCAACAACAATTTAGTAAACTCCACCTAACAACACGTACCGGATTGTTGTTAGCTGAAACGTTTAAAAATACAAGATCTATAGTAGCTCAACGAGAAGATGACTGAGAAAGAAAGAAAACTTTCAGGAGTAATAAAAGTATGGATAGATTTGACTATAAAACTTTGCGCTTTCGTAAAATAAATTCCTCAGTAAGCTATTTCAAAATGAAGTTACTATCCTTTCCACCCTAATTATCCCGTCTCCTTATGGGAAACTCTTAAAGAAAGTGTTTACAAGAGCCCGTTCCCACTACACCTAATAATTAAAAGAAAAATACTTTTATAATAAAATATAAGTCAAATATCCAACATTACAATCAATACATGTTGCATAATTCACAATAACGGTATGAAATATGTTTTGAAATTGAAGAAGAACCTAAGGTAATAAGGTAATATAATAACAAAATATTCAGATTTCGGGGTACTTTATTATGGGCCGTAGTTTATATATTTTCCAAATATTGTTCATAACCTATTTCTAAATAATAGAAATGTATTAATTATATCTTCCAATATGTAAATTGCAAATAGTTACAGAACTCTAACCTGAATATATGGTGCTGTTAGAGTTGGATCTTACCATTTCTTCTTCAACCATTCTTGCGTAAAATTTTCTATTACTACTTAGAACAATTTTGATATACATACGAGGATGGTTCCTCATTTATTGTCCCTGATATAGAAATAAATGATTTAGACATTGGAAACAACTTTATTTCTCAACGTAATCCCCTAAAAGGTTAACAGACGTAGTATAGCCATGATGCAGAGCTTAAATGCCTTTAGAAAAAACTCTTCACCTGCACTGCAAACCACTCATTCCTAGCAGCCATCACCTCTTCTTCATCGGAAAAATGAGTTCCTCGAAGATGTTCTACTAATTTGGGGGACAGGTAAAAGTCACTGAGTGCCAGATCTGGCAAATATGGGGGTTGTTCGAAAATTTCAAATCCAGCATTATGGATAGCAGCCATAGAAACACAACTCTTGTGAGCGGGAGCGTTGCCTTAGTGAAACCGAACGCCACGGTTCCATTTTCCATGCCTTTTTTACTTTACAGCCTCACGAACTTTTGGTACGAGTTTTGGGTACCACGAGGCAAATAATCAACAAGATTATCTACCCCAGAATCCCGAAACACTGTTGCTATTCTCTGTCCGGCCGATGTCACACGGAACTTTCGTGGGGACGGGGAATCACGATGCCGCTATTACATACACTGGCGTTTTGTCTTTGAATTAAAGTGATTTACACAGGTTTCATCTACAATTACAAATCCTTCCAAAAATCCGTACCAGTTAATCTCAAATTGTGCGCAGCTGTGAGAAACCTGGTTCGCTTCTCATCTAGTTTTTTTTATTAAGAAATCGCCCGAAGGCACAAGTCTACAACTATTCACAGTAGAATATCTAGTAGCTACACTATATTTCTGGTTTGTGAGAACACAGCCCAACGGATGCGCCTCGAGGATTCTAACACGGTTCGCAAAGTGTTTACGCGCAAGCACATAAATACACTTGAGAACCCACTTTAATTATTACACAAGGTGGGAACCCACTTTAATTATTACACAGGGTCTTGACGTTTCTTCCTTTTTAAACGCCTTGTGTGATTGGCGAAATCCAGCAACTGCAGAGCTTTGGGATTGACATGCTGATGGAGTCGACTTCCTGGTGTACTTCCGTGCCACCTCAACGACGGTGGGAATGTCCAGGTCTCGATGTACGAGTAACTGTTAGGCGAAGATCTTTATTCTGACATCTTTGGATAATCGCGATATTGGACTGTTTGGCACATCCCCACAACTGGATGCCATAAGTCCATATCGGCTTCAGTATCTGTTTATAAATCAGAATCTTGTTGTAATGGATTAGCTGGGAATATCGATGTAACAGCCAATACATCTCTCTGGTTTTGATGTTCACTTGCTCTCTTTTTATTTTACAATGCTCCTTCCACGTTAGACGTGCATCTAAATTCATACCAGGTATTTCGCCGTATTTTTATTTGGTATCACTGAATCATTTATAGTTACAAGAAGATATTTATGCTTTTTATTAGTGAACACTATATGTACAGATTTACTTTGATTTAAGTTTATTCGCCATTTCCTACATCAATTGTGAATTTTGTCGAGACTGATTTTGAGTTGTTGCGTAACTTGTGTTAGATTATCGCTGACAGACAATACGGCGGTTTCTTCTGCAAACGTCGCTGTTACTGTTTTTTCGTCAGTCGGTAAGTCACAGGTGAATAGTAAATACAAAACTATGGCACTCCAGCTGTAATTGCATATAAGCTTGAAAAAGCATCACCTTGCTTAACTCGGAAGTAACGATCAGAAAGATATGATTTAAGCACTTCACATAGGTTCTTTGGCAGTAGCATATTTAGTTTGTTAATTAGCCCTAAATGCCATACACGGTCGAAGGCTTGGGAGACATAGAAGAAGATGGCTGCGTAGCAACTTTTATCTTTAGAGATTTTTCTATAACTTCTGTGACCTGGTGGACTTGGTCAATAGTGGAATGATTAGAACTAAACCTGGACTGGTGATTCGCGATTACATTCTCTATTAAAGGAAGTATTCTGATCAAGTGACAATATTTTCGAAATCCATATTGTGCAGACTATTTTCAGACCTAATTCCTCGTCCAAAATTTCCGCAACGCTTCCAACGGAAACGCCACACATCTCAGTAATATATTTGACCGTAATATTCCAATCACTCAGTACAGTATCATGCACCAAATCACTATTTTCTTAGTAACAACAATTTTTGGTGGTCCAGCATCTGGTGCATGTTGACATAACTTCCTTCCTAATTTGAAATCCTGGCACCAATTCTTAATTACTTACTTGATTTGACGGGGTAGAATCACCCAACACTCCGGCCATGTCATTATAAATTTCCTACGGTGATAAATCCTTCTTAAAAATGTATTTTATCACGGCCCTTGTCTCGAATTTTTCCATTACATCAAAATTACCAATACCACAGTAATATTAAATATATAACTTTTACAAACAAGAAGTTACATAGGCACCTGCAACTTGATATATATGTATATATTAATGTCAGTAACTGAAGTTTCTAGAAAAAAATTATTAGTTTGTCGGTCAATGCCATCTATGTTAGGAAGAATAATTGATGAACCATCCTCGTATGTAAACATTATTCAATGAATTTTAGGAGAAAACTGAAACATATTGAAAATTAATCAATCATATTAATAACATATATACAGTTTATGCCAGTAAGGAAATATTACCGCACATGTTTATAAATACAATATCAATCTATTCCTGAGTTCATCTCTCCTTAGAAATTCCGATAACGTAGGACAACAATTTTTGGTGGTCCAGCTTCTGGTGCATGTTGACAAGACCTCGTTCCTAATTTGAAATCCTGGCACCAATTCTTAATTACTTGATTTGACGGGGTAGAATCACCCAACACTCCGGCCATGTCATTATAAATTTCCTACGGTGATAAATAGTTCTTAAAAAGGTATTTTATCACAGCCCTTGTCCCGAATTTTTCCATTACAACAAAATCACCAATACCACAGTAATATTAAATGTATAACTTTTACAAACAAGAAGTTAGGCACCTGCAACTTGATATATATATTAATGTCAGTAACTGAAGTTTCTAGAAAAAAATTATTAGTTTGTCGGTCAATGCCATCTATGTTAGGAAGAATAATTGATGAACCATCCTCGTATGTAAACATTATTCAATGAATTTTAGGAGAAAACTGAAACATATTGAAAATTAATCAATCATATTAATAACATATATACAGTTTATGCCAGTAAGGAAATATTACCGCACATGTTTATAAATACAATATCAATCTATTCCTGAGTTCATCTCTCCTTAGAAATTCCGATAACGTAGGACAACAATTTTTGGTGGTCCAGCTTCTGGTGCATGTTGACAAGACCTCGTTCCTAATTTGAAATCCTGGCACCAATTCTTAATTACTTGATTTGACGGGGTAGAATCACCCAACACTCCGGCCATGTCATTATAAATTTCCTACGGTGATAAATAGTTCTTAAAAAGGTATTTTATCACAGCCCTTGTCCCGAATTTTTCCATTACAACAAAATCACCAATACCACAGTAATATTAAATGTATAACTTTTACAAACAAGAAGTTAGGCACCTGCAACTTGATATATATATTAATGTCAGTAACTGAAGTTTCTAGAAAAAAATTATTAGTTTGTCGGTCAATGCCATCTATGTTAGGAAGAATAATTGATGAACCATCCTCGTATGTAAACATTATTCAATGAATTTTAGGAGAAAACTGAAACATATTGAAAATTAATCAATCATATTAATATCATATATACAGTTTATGCCAGTAATGAAATATTACCGCACATGTTTATAAATACAATTTCAATCTATTCCTGAGTTCATCTCTTCTTAGAAATTCCGATAACGTAGGAGTCTTAATTATTTATGTATAGAGCACTAACGACCCGCTTTGTATTTTTTTTTATCTCAGCTCTACACTTCACAGCAGTCGTACGTGCCCAACTCGTGTTTCAATTTGAAAATCGAGTCGCACGAACACAATAACGCTTCATCCAGTGCTTGAGAAAGTTACTGAACGTAGATACTTATCGAACAAATGTGTCTGCAACAAAGCAGCTTCCGAATCGCGTATTGTAAAGGTATCTGAACGTCGTATAATGGAAATCAGTTAATTCAACGGCGGTTTTTGCGACCGTAAACATTCCTCGTTATTCAGCGAGTTAGAATTAAAATTCTACGTAGCTGCAATCAACTTGAAGCGACAGGTTAACTTTCTGATAATGGCATGTTTGACATTTTACCGAGGAACTTAATGGTGTCGAAAATGAACTGCTTTGCCTGCCGAACCGATTGAAATAAGCGCAGCTGGAAACTTACACATCTAAGGCTAGACTTTTTCAATTTAGAAGGATTTGTACTATTTGGAGTTTAGTGGCGTTCAGAAGATTCTTTGATGATTAAAGTAAAAGTTCAATATCAAACATGTTGGAGCTGATAAAATCTTTACAGTGTTGTGCAATTCAATGGCCGAAATTAAAAGTAATATAGAGACAAGTAGAATAATCAATTATTTAAAACAGTTTGCAGTTGCATCGGTTCTCCTTCGTGCTTTTAAATTTGCCCATAACGTGTGGTAAAGCGTAATAAAACTCAAGCTCAGTGAATAGTCGCCATATAGTATTTTGGAACTTCGTTCCCAGGTTCTATAAAGGGTGTTTTAAAGATCGGACAATTTACCCACGTACAGTACCTACTCATCAAACCAAACAAAACAGCCTCAATCAACATACGTCCGAAAACCAACTGTTTCGACGATAGAGGCGATTTTGTATTTTAATCGATAACCTGCAATAGTAGGCTTTTCATTTGCCATAAAAGACTTTAAAGAAAATTTAAATTGTTATTATTTGTTTACTATACACAATTGTATCCCATACCATATGCAGCCCTTACTACTTCTGATTATGTCTCAAGAATGATGTTTTTTAGATTGGTACTGAGAAAAGTTGCAGAAAATCCAAACTTTGCTGCCTACGTTTACCGATGAAACTACTTTTACCAATAACGGTATCGTTAATCTACATAATAATCATGTTTGTACAGACGAAGTTACTCACGTTGTTGTCAAATAAAGACATCGGCATCAATTTTCGTTAAATGTTTGGCTGGGTATTTTGGAAGATCGTCTGATAGAACCAGTATTTTTACTAAATCGTTAGACTGGTAAAATGTATATTGACTTCTTGAATAACACTTTTCCCCCACTATTTGAGGACGTGTCGCTTAATGATAAGGTTCATTTATGGTTTACGCACGATGGGGCTTCTCCATATTTTTAAATCAATATCCATACCTATAACATGTAGCGACAAATGGATAGGACAAGAGGTCTAATTGCAGAGCCACCTAGATCCCCTGATTTTAAGTGACTAACCTTGTGTTTCGCCAAATGTTATTTAACTATCAGTGCTACTACCCACTGTTCGTTTTTTTTTAGAATAAAGCAATTTAACGATTATTAAACAAAATTCCCTCTATCTTCGAAACGGTTGATTTTGCGAAAATATGTCGATTCCGACTTTCTTGTTTGATTTGATGAGTTTTATACGTAGGTAAATTATACAACTTTCTTTTTAACACCTTCTATATTAAACAGTAAATATTTAGAGGATCAAAAGTTTTACAATACTAAAAACGAGACGTATATTAATAAGTAATAAACAAGATTAGTGAAAGCATATCATCATTGACAGCTTTTTGTCCCACTGCAAGGCATCGGTCTCTTCTCTGCCACGTGTTTCTCCTCAGCGCTAAGCGCCTACGGGGACCTACAATTTAACGTCGAATCCGAACGACAAAAATTCGAGAGAAGGTATTTAGCATTAAGATCCCAGGGTTGCAAACTGAATTGGGAAATTGTGTTTGGTGGGTTGCAGACAAGATTCTTATATATACCTTCTTAAAATTTATGAAATATTGATTCATCGAACCTAAAATCAGGATTTCGAACTCACTAGTAAAATTGTTCCTTGAATTTTAAATTTCAGAATTAAGTTTTGAGGTAAAATTTATACTGTAAACGGCTAATATTTTCACATTTTAAATGCATAAATTTACTAAACTTTAAAAAATTAAATGTTAAATTAATTCTAAACACCCGTATTTCAAAGCAAAAATAATTATGATCCGAAAGCGTTTATTTTCCTGAAAGAGAAAATGCAACGTGAAGCCAAAATATCAAAGCTAGTATTTATTTCGAATGTCGAAATTTTGAATTTTAAGGAAAAAATTTGTTGTTTATTACGGATACGTATGTTGTTGAAATATTAAGATTGGGTGATGTATCCAGTTGATAATACAAAGTTATAATTCTAATGCGACAATTGATTTCATTCACGTTTTTATTGCGCAATAACCGACGTAGAATGTTCCTTGTCTATATTGGTCGCCTTCGATGTTCGAAACTGCCTTACAAAATATTATTTGTTTTCTACAAAATGCGAATTTTTCGTCATCGTAACTAACCCACAAAATAATATCATATGAATTAACCATGAGGAAAAATGACTTAATTAAAACGCGATGCCCCATGTTTAAATCATATTAAAGAAAAATTATAAACTAGAAAACATTTATTAAATCTAACTGAAAATTTTTCGATAATGAAAACGTTTATCTTTTCTAGTAGGTTAGGATGTAATGTTCTATAATTCCAGTAATTTACAAATTTTAAAATAATGATTGCTAAAGGCCTACAATTCGCTTAAGAATTATTAAGAATGATAAGGCTTAGTTCACAACACCGCAATTTTGCTAAACCAGTAAAGTACATGAAATCCTCGGAACGTTATGCAACCTGCCAGTTTGTGTTCGTGAATTTACTTGTACTGCATATAATTACTATTGTAAAATGCCATAAATATGTGGTATTTGAAACAGAAATTAATTTGCAAAACGTAAAAGAAATGGTCAAATTGCCGGCTGTTTGCTCCCAAACAACATTCTGTTCTTTTATGGAATCACCATAGCATTTTTTTCAGAATTTCTATCAATCTGTTAGTGAATGCCTTTGTAGTTCCTTCTTATTTCTGTCCGGTGTTGTTATGGCATCTGAATAAGTTTTTTTATTTTCATAGCACCAACGGATAAAATAAAGTGGGATCATATCGAAGGATCTACGAGTATGTGGCGCATACCTCGATTTGTTTTTAAGTGTAGGGTGTAGGACTACCAGAATAAACCACCCAAATGTTTATAGGTATTTACTATTCTTATATTTTTTCATTTGTTATATTAAAACTTAAACAAAGCATAACTTATCGACAACGGAATCAGTTCCTCGTTGGCATAGCTTTTTGACAGAATGTTGGTTAGAGCGGTATGTAGACTGGTGAAAGATCAACGTGGAAGATCACGCTCTGAACGTAGAATTTGAGCCAGGCTTTAACTGGCTTGGCTTTCAGTACGAATCACGCAGCCCAATAGTACGGTAGTAAAGTTTTTTTTTAATTTATTTACTATTTTCAATCTGTATAAAAACTACAATAATCAAAGTCGATGTATGATGAAGGGTAACATAAACTCACATGAGGATTAGCATCAACTGAACACTAACTCGGAGATTTCTTACAAAAATTTGCGTTTTTCGACTACATAATATGATGTACAGAATACACAACATTAGCTACTAGGTAAACATATGTGGCTAATAAGTACCTTAATTTTGTATAGTCTTCGAACACTTGCACTGTTGTGTAGAAGATTAATTGCTGGATAATTATGATCATGTTCTAGTTTCTTCAGATATTTTTCTTTGAACTTCACTTTGTCCACTTTAGATCACTTAAAATATCTGCATTTTTTCAAAACTGAGAAGCGTTGCACATAGTACGCAGACCTTTTGATTGGTAGCGTTCTATGACTTGAATGGTGGTGTTGGTGTTAGGCGCTGTACTCCAAAGTTGTACGCCATAGGTCCATATAGGCTTGAAACTATTATAAACAAGAAGTTCCTCGCGGAGTGATAATTTGGACTTTCTCCCAAAAAGCCAATAGCTTCTGCTAAACTTTAAACGAAGTTGTTTTATTTTTCACCTTTTAGCCTATTCTTCTACAGTGCTTAAGTTTGTCTGCGGTATTTTTCCCAGTAATTATAGGTTCGTTGTGTTTCTTCAACAAACATTTGCCGTCAGCAAAGGTGGCTGTGAATGTTTAGCCTTTGGTGGGCAAATCGGCTGTAAAGAGAAGATTTAGAAAAAAGCGCAGTACGTTGCCCCGAGGCACACCAGATCGGATTGGAAGAAGTTCCGATAGCTGCTGATAAGATTTGAAGATAATGTGGAATGAATGAGGTAGTGAAGATTTTAATTTATAAAATAGACCGTCATTCCAGACTTTATCAAAAGCCTGGCTGTCGTCAAGACAAGCTGCGGTGCCGAACATATTCTCTTCGAAGAATTGATTTATAAAGTCGGTCACTCGATGAGGCTGATATATGGTAGGGTCTTCTCTCTGAATCCAAATTAATGGTCTGGAATTAGGTTCATATCCTCTACGATAGGCATGAGTTTTTAGCAAGCAGCTTCTTTAGTAATTTACCTAGTATATAGGTAAGAGGCTGATAGGCCTGGAAGAGCCTACTTCGTTCAGTGGTTTACTGGGCTTCAGAATTAAGATTACTTGGGCCACCTACCACTGCGCCGGAAAGTAATTCGGCCTCAGGACGGTATTATAGATAGTTGTTAGCATAACTATGTCCCAGCCTCAAAGCCAGGAGTCTTTTTTGGATGTAGTTTGGTTTTAACCATCTTCTTGACTTCTGAAGTCTGGTAACGGATTCTTAATTACCTCTTCTGCTGCACGAGTATTTGACAATGGTAGAGCTTGAAACACTTTAACTAAATGTTGCGCAAACGTTTCAGCTTTCTCCGAGTCATCATGCACCCAGCTGCCACTTTCTTTGCATGAGGGCTTCTGAAGTTTGAGCCTTTTAGCCGCCCTCCAAAAAACGTAGTTGATGTCTCCGTTACACTTAAATTTTTAATAAATTCTTGGAAGCTTCCGTTTTTAGGGTTATAATTAAACTTTTTAGTTTCATTAGAAACTAGGTTGTAAAGCGTTCTGTTAGATGAATATCTGGTAGTTTTGACAAGTTCTCCTGAGCCGTCTCTTTTCCGCTATTTTTCTTTTGATACACATTAGGCAACTTTGTTGTGTCCTTTTGCAAGGAATGGGGTAGCTGTCCAAGCTGATTCCCAAATTATTCTAATACAATTTAGAACAGCCGCTACTATATTTTCGTTGGATCTTAATGGAATCCTCATGTTGAGTTGGTTATCTACTAATTCCCTAAAGTAATGCTAATCTACTCTACTGTTAAATAATTTAACTGGTTTCTATTTTTCAATGTTTGTAGCGCTTATTGTGCATACATGAGGAATGTGATCTGAAGCGAACTCTAGATAGAAAGAGATTTAAGGTAACCTTCTGTCACAAAACAGTCCAACAAATCCGATATTTTATTAATATTTGTAGGCCCGTACGTAGGTTCAATTGTTGATAAATGATTCAGTCAAAGTTCTTGCATAACTTGATACAACACTCTACGCTAGTGAAGTGAAGTTATGACATCACATGGAATCGCAAAATGAGTAAAATAAGCAGTCTTTTAAATACATCTTCGTAATATTCCCTCGAGAAACAACTTGAAATAAAACAACTGAGTGGACTCCTGTCTGGTTTGGATATTTCAAAAGACTGCTTCAAACGTTCGAATTCTATAGAATGAACATGAAAGATTAAGCGCGACACCTTTTTTAAAAACAGTTGGCTTTGCGGGCGTGGCGAAAAGCACGCATTTTTTGTTTTGTATGTTTTTTATTTGGGGAGCAAAAATACTTTACGAAATTCTAAAATGATTAAAAATACAATGACCTTGAACATTAAAAAAGGGCACACCTGTCGGGCAATAAACAACAGCCATGGCTCTACCATACACACAAGCCGTCACTGACATGAGCCCAAAAGTTATTGCCCCTTTCACTTAACTTAAGTTTATTAAATTCTAATACCGCGTGGCACCTCCTCTGGTAGTAATAACTGCTCTGCAGCTTGCTGGCATACTCTCAATGCAATTATCAATATGTTCTTGTGGAATTTGATGGCACAGTACCGGCAATACATCCCTCAGCTGTTGGACAGTAGTAGGCCTTGGATTGTGATGATCCAGTTGTATCTGCAAAAGGTCGCATGCATGCTCGATGGAGTTCAGGTCTGGAGATAGCGGAGAAAGAGCAAGGCTGATTTATTTCCTCATCTCGAAGCATCTCATGCGGCCTTGCATTGTCGTCAAGAAAAACAAAATATTCCCGTCCAACAGCGTTGCGGCGGTTCAGAACATGGTCATAATGATCTCCTCGGCATAATGTTGGCCAGTGAGTGTAGCATTACAGATATGGAGGTCAGTACGCCACCCTAAAGAAATTCCAGCACATACCATTAGACCACTACCACCAAAGGCAACGTCTGGTTGGGTATACTGAGGTAAGGTACGATATCCGGCACTACAATATACTCTTTGACGCCGGCTATCATTGCTAAGGCAATATCTGGACTCGTCCGAAAACAGTATATGGTATGAGGTAAGTCCTACTTCAAACAATCGATTTCTCACAGTTTGGTCGGAGATTCGATTTCCTGTGGCATTCTGGAGCAATTGCTGTAGATGTCGAGCTGTTGAAAAAGGGTGCAGTCTTGCATTAATTACCAGAAGTCGACCCCCACAAGGTGTTGCGTTACAATTGATCCACTTCCAGGCCTTCTTACAGTCGTACCTGTTTCTCTAAGGCGCAAAAGGGCCCGTTAAATTACGCTCTGCGTGGTTCCTGACATATCAGCAATGTCGACCTGGCAATCTTCTCTTTGGTGCATAGCAACGGCTAAATTTCGTTGTTCTATTGTTAAATGGTTTCTCTGCATTGTTGTTTATTATTAAGAACACAAATGTAACACACGAATAAAAAAACAATAAACAGCAAAGATCTTAAGAAGACAGGAAAGATTATTCAATCAAACACACAAACTCGATTTTGCGCTAATACGGTTAAACAATTGCAACTGGATTCGATTGTTTCCTGTTTTTTAACATCAAACATTACCGCTTGTTCTAATTAGTAACAGTAGACGACCATTAGCCGCCAAATACAAACATATATGCTTTATATTACAATATCCCTATTCATTTTTGAGTACAGTCACTTCTCGAGTTACGACCATCTCGACTTACGACCATTCACACTTACGACGAAAAAATTCATACAAACATTTTAAAAATGTATCAATTTTTTATAATTTTCGTCAAAAATATATCATATCTTGCACGCTTCTGGCGTTTTCGTATGAAATTCGACTTACGACCATTTCGACTTACGTCCGAAGTTGCGGAACCAAACCCCGTCGTAAGTCGAGGAGTGATTGTAGTTTATATACACTTATTAATTCCTATGAGTTTACAAGAAGCAATAAATATCCTGATTCCTTGTACTATTTTCACTGATGCTCTCATAGAGGTAACTTTCATACTCCGATACAATGGGTTGTTAAAAATTTGTATTTGCGGTACACGAATTTATCATTCTTGGTACATATTTTACACTCCCGGTGTCGTAAAATAGAGAATAACTTTGTTCATATTTGTGCACGAAAATTCTGTTGCTCGTTCGGGAAACCTTCCTTGAAGCCTTAGTAAAGTTTGTGGCATAATACCTCTGCATTCTGCAAACATAAGAACATGTTCAATCTTAGTTTCTTCTGCGAACATTTAAGTTTCGTTTATCCACAACAAATTTACTGTGAAAGTACACATAAAACAAAACCACAGTGTTCTTCACATAATGCATGCAAAAGTAATCGTTTGCATTTGCATTTTTAAACTGTTAAACTTTTTAAATTCCACAAAATTATCTAATGTTTATAACAATAGTATATTCTGCAACACACTTTTAATTATTTTTAATTTTTACTTATAGATACTTTAGAGCAACTGGCAAGGTGCATAATTGCATCTGTTTTTGTTTTTCCGCTTAAATGTAATATTACGAACTAAACCTGAAAATCGGCGTATATAAAAAATTCTCAAGGCCCAAATTAAATATTGGGCTCTTCTTATAATTAATGTGACATTTAGGCACATTTAACTAATTAATCAGAGGGAACACGTTATTGATATTAACTGTCACCGACGCTACAAAGTTAATAATCGTTGTTTACAATTTCCCAATCTAACGTTATACCTTCAACCAAAACATGCTATGTAACGACTAATTTCAAATTATTACGAAACAGTCTTAGACAAAGCTAAACAAGGACAAAATTAATACCCCAAACTAAAGTTCAATAAGTGGGTTTTAAAGTAAAACTTTTCAAAAACACGTAATAAATCTGCAAGAAATTGTTATATTTCAAATACGATACTTTATAACGATTCCAATATCATTCTTTATTTCTAAATTCTATTAAAAATTGGTTCCTTTCTTAAATTCTTAATACAGTCTCACATTTTATATTTCATCAAAATCGGATTTCTCGTGTTTTGAACAGCAGAACAATAAAATATTAAGAATTCGTTTCGAACCACTACCACATTATTAAATTTAGTATAAGCCAATATAAAGCAATGCTTTTTGAAAACATTGAAAACGTTTCAGTCTGAAACTGTTTTGCACAAAATAATTTTATTATTTAGAGATATTTCTTAACGTTAATCTTTACAAACGGAGGATAGTCAGAATATTAGACTAGCCCCAAAGGCCTTAAGAAAGCATGTATACTATGGGTTCGTATAACATTTTAACTTTGTAAGTTAGCTTTAAGAAAATCGTGTTCCCGGTTTAAGATTTTCTTTCTAAAGCTTCTTGACTGAATACAAAAATACAAAGTGATTTTTTAAAAAGCAGCAAGCCTAGAAAAAAGCTATTCCGTCTGCAGTCAGCTGTAATGAGCTTTGAATGACATTTACCTCTATGTCAAACTGTGTGACAGTTCAGGTAGTTAAAAATTTTGGCCCAACAAAATGTGAAAATGAACAAGTATTTAGTTGCAACTGATTTGTAATCTATTAAGCTAAGTAAATTACAGGTTTTTCGTCAAGCTAACAGCTATGCTGTTACAATTTTCATATTGTCAGATTCTAAAGCTTAATATAGACGGGACAATCTTCAGGTTACTGCAATTGACTTTTTAAAAAATAACTTTGTACCTAGAGATTTAAAATTTAATCAGATCTAAGCAGCCGTTTCAAAGATATCTAAGATGACTAATATAATATTACACACAAATATATATAGTCAAAGCAGAAGGTTTTATGAACCACATTTTTGGGTATCTATGGGTCCTAAAGAATTAATTTTTGATAAGCCTGAAACAATACCAGAGCAATACTTGCAGTATATTTATAATCCGGATAAAAATAAGCAGTGTTATAAGAGTGTTACGGTATTTTTAATT
This sequence comes from Limonius californicus, assembly GCA_014611495.1. Taxonomy (NCBI): domain Eukaryota; kingdom Metazoa; phylum Arthropoda; class Insecta; order Coleoptera; family Elateridae; genus Limonius; species Limonius californicus. Next base: position 27,312 of record JABXWE010015702.1, read on the forward strand.
ACAGCATAAAACTTCTTCAACTTCTCATAAAAGAATAATTTTTATATAATAAATATTTTATATACATAAACACAAAGTACATTCTGTAACATACTTGTGAATTTCCAAGCTAATTTTAAAATAACGGATATTACACCTGCACTGCCTTCTTTGAAAATATTCAAGGTTCACGTACACACTATAGAATTTTTAAAAACCAGTCTTATTTGTAATAACAACCCTTTGCCATGATCACTTTTATCAAGCTACAGAAATTGCATTAATATATTTATTTCTTGCAAGAAAACGTTCTTTTAGAGAGATTCATAAAAAGCACAGTCTACAGATCTGCGTTTTATTAGGCATCACTACAGAATCGGTTGCAACCCAACAGATGCCAATTAAATATAACGCCATAGTATTCAAACAATTTTAGTATCCTAACATAAATCGATGTTCTTTTATAATAATAATACAAGGCTGTCTTTATGCTAACGAATGTATTTACTTTTAAAACTGTAAATATCTGAATCACCGTATTAACTAAAAAGTTTTTCTAAATACATTTACACGTTTAGAAACTTTTAATACATGCGCCAAAGTCCTGTCGAAAATCTAGAAAATTACAATCAAACATCTTGATTTTGGATTTTGCTAGAAAATCGCCTTGTAAGGTTGCATACTCTTCTACTATTTTATTTTGTGCAGTTGTGCATATAATTGCAATAATTGTATTCAGTTACGTCTTATACTAAATAGAAACATAGGTTTAATTAGTGATGAAATTATCTCGAATGAAATAATTCGATATGTTCGATCATGTATGTATTTCGAGATGCGAGTAATTATGTAATTCGAATTATAAATACTTCTCGAATACGTTTGTAGCGAGGCTGGCAACTCGAATGAAATAATTCGAAATATTCGAATATGCATATATCTCGAGATATCTCAAGGTGCGAGTAATTCATTCGAATGATAAAAGCTTTTCGAACTATGTTCGTTCGAATGATACAATTCGAAATATTTGATTATGCCTGCATCGCCGAGAAGCGAAAAATTCCTTTGAATGATAAGAACTTCTCAAACTACGTTCGTTTAGTGGTGCGCGCATTTCGAATGAAATAATTCGAAATATTCATGCAATACCGACATGCTAATAATTCATTCGAATGAATCTCAGATTACTTTCGTTTCGTTGTTCTGCTAGCAATCGAAATATCGTTTGTGTCGGTATATAATTTGAGTAGTATTCGAATGAATTTCTAATTCGAGAAGGACCAAAAGATTATTGTGTGATACAGTCGCATGTGCAGCTAGAGTTAGCAAAATAAGTTTTTAGAATTTCGAACCGGGCAGGCTTAAGTTACGATTATTTATTTCTACTTTTCCATACTTAAATTACATAAATAATAATTTTAGAATTTATTACATTGATTATTATTCAATATATATATAGGAGTATTATTTTTATACTCTAGATAAATAAATAGAATAATTTCATCAATTTATATCACTGTTTAAAAATATCAAATAACCCAAGATTTTTTATCTTAATCAGTTACGATCATTTGTAATCTGTCCGGCGTTTCATACTACCTTTCCGTTTTTTATTTTTTTTATTCCTTTTTACCAGTAATCAAAATACCTATGATATTCCATAAGCTAATTTGAGGTATTCAGAAATGGCAGGATGAAGGTTGCTCCAAGGAGGGGTCTGAGAGGTCCTCCTTAGTTCATATCAGTGGGCCAACGTCTTTTGAGTCTTCTGATGACCTGGCGATGTGCACACTCATTTAGCAGGGGGTTGTTGTGCGCTGTAATTTTTTCAACATGTTTCAGTGTTCTACCATGGATGACTTTTGTTGAGAGCAGAATGCAAAGATCTTCATGTAGCATTTGGTGTACTACGTACCATGGCGCGTTGGAAATTATTCTTAAAATTTTTGATTGGCATCCTTGCATAATGACAATGTTTGACTTGCTGACGCAGCTCCACTCCATAGGTCCATATGGGTTTGATGATGGTTGTGTATATCAGTAGCTTGTTGTCCAGGTTTTTATATCTTAGTTCTATTTGTTTCTTTTGTTTTTGTTAATGTGTTCACGCCAGGTGAGTTTGTTGTCTAAATGTACTCCCTATTTCATAGTGGTGGACTGAGGTATGTCGATGTTGGTTAAGTAAATTGGAGGGCGCTGCCCTCTTCGCAACGTGATTGTCACAACTTTTGTTTTCCATTTCTTGAGCCAGTCTTCCAGTTGATTTAGGTGGTTTTGAACGTGGGAGTGATGCGATATTTGCGTTGCTGTGTCTCGCTAGCATGATTGTATCATCGGCAAAAATACCCATAGTCGTGGTAAGTGTGGTTGGGAGATCAGAAGTGTATATTAGATATGAGAAAGGTCCTAGGTCACTTCCCTAAGGTACTCCTGAGGGTATTGTGAATAGTGCTGAAGCTTCGTCTTGGACTCGCGTTCCAAATTGTGAGTTGGTTAAATAGGATTCTAATAGTTTATGAAATTGAGGTGGTAAGATTTGTTGTATTTTTTGTATTAGTCCATTGTGCCAAACCTTATCGACGGCCTGGCTAACGTCGAGCAAAAAGGCCGTGCAGTGGGCTTTTACCTCTAAAGCAGTGTTTATTACATGAGTGATCCAATGGCACTGTTGGATTGCTGAGTGGGATCTACGAAAACCAAATTGATGGTCCGGAATCCAGGTTGATGCTGAGAATTCAGGGTCCAGAATTCGCAGCACTAGCCTCTCAAGGAGTTCCGAAGTCACCAACAGCAAGCTTATAGGGTGATATGATGTCACGTAGGCAGGATCTTTACCCGGCTTCGGGATGAGTATTGTATCAGCTTTCTTGAATTCTGAAGGCCAGTACTGTAGTTTCAGCATAGCGTTAAATGTGTAGTTTAATAATATGATCCCCTTTTTTTGGGAGTTCACTCAGCATTCTAGGTGTGATTTGATCCAGTCCTGGTGGTTGAGGTTTACTCGTTGTATCTCAGCTTTAATGGGAGTAACAGTTGCTATAGCCATGGAAAGTACTTCTGATAGTGTTAGGGTTTCTGGGGCTGAGCTGGGATAGTGTAGTTGAAATACTCCAGAGAGGTGGTAAGCAAACAGATTTGCCTTTTCTTTATCACTTTTAGCCCACACTAGTGCTGGAGGTAGTTTACGTATGGGTGAAGATGTAACTTAAGGTTTTACGTAGGATTTAATTGGTTTCCAGATTGAGTTATCGTATATTTAGGTTTGATATATGCTTAAATTGTTGAGTCTCGTTTTGTCTGACGGATGGTGAGTTCTATGCCACTGAGCTTTGGCTTTCGGGTCATTAGTTGTTTAACTTCTAGAGTAATGTTGCTGTTATTTTTCTATTTAAAAAATTTAGTTACTAAATTGATCGTCATGATTACGCTTATAAAGACATAAAGTATTAATCAATTATAAAAAAATAATTAGAAATATCGTTAATATTTAATAATTTATAATATAATACGGAAAACCATAAAACGGCATTTACATGCAGGTTAATCTTCCTATTTGCCCAAATTGAAATAAATACAGAACAGAATCCAGTCGAAAAGAGTAAAAACGAATTTTTGGAATCATTCGACTATGCTCATCAGTAGTTTTAATCATTAAAGCAGGCTTGACGGACTTAGTAAAGTAGAAGTAGAAGTAAAAGTCCAGACTAAATACTTTCATTTGTTCGATTTAATATTAACTACCTATGAAAGTATGCGGGTCTTTTATATCAAATAGATTGCTTGGTTCAAACACAAATGTTTGTTTTGGTTTACCTGCATAATATAGTATTTTTCTGATACTGACATGTTGTGCAGGTTTGCATAAAATGTAAACAAAATTTTCCATCGCGAGAAACATAATCCCACCAGCTGTATGGCTTATCAATTTTTAATTAGTTTATTCACAAATATTTCATCGTGTTTATTACGTTTATGAAGCGTCGCATATTTTTTTAGCATTTGTAATGAGATATTGCCCAAGGCCGTATAACATATCCGGTCCAGTAATTATATTGCCGATATTAACACTAATACACTGACAAATAAGCAAAAGCAGATAAAAAGCTAAACTAAGATAAAAGCCAGATGCTTCTATATGCGTATATTTATACCAAACAATATTTTTCTAGCTGCAACAACCTGAGATCAACGGACAAGAATATGGAAGGAGGTTCAGAATTGAAAACGGCGATTCGCCCGGAGAAAAGGATGAGGTAAGCAAACATGTCTAGATTTACTAAACAGCGAAAAGCCCGGAGGATTCCGGTGTAACGGTATCGAGTTCTCGCCATATTAAGTTGTTGCAAGTAGCAGTAGAACTTCAACTTGCATTCTATACCCATAAGAATTAATGTCTGTACTGTGAAATATAATTACTAAATCAGAAGTTGTCTAAGACAAACAGACAGAAAAGTATCATCGGAAAACATATTTCGACTTTAAACTGGAAATTACAATTATAATTTTGAAACATAAATAACAAGAAATTTTGCCTTCTTCGTGCTTTTGTCTCTTACGAGACCTAGCGATCTTCTCTCCTATGGCTGTATTGTGCGTTTTAAAGTACCACAAGCATAGAGGACCTACAACTTTACGTGGGCACTTCTACTTCAGAGAAGATTTATTAGGTAGAATACCTCGCTGGTTTACCGTTGCCTTGCTAGGGAGAACAGCCGTTAAAAATTCGATGTTCCGATACTGGGTATTGATCCCCAGACCTAACGCGCTGACCTCTAGTCTCCGACCGCCTCCATTTTACTTACAGCAAAACTTATTACTTCATGCTAATAATTTTTATTGAACACAAGAACTTTATAAGTTTGTAGTCTCCAACTCTAACAACTCTAAAAGATGTCTTTAATCGTAATTTCGACTGAAAACTTCGATTTACGATTTAGACTTTTAAGTCGAAATTTCAAGTACACTCTCCAGAGTTCCGCGTACACTTGATATTTCAACATTGGTTGTATTAAAAACTTTAAATTTCAATTTTCATTGAAAGTTGAAAATTATGTTTGTAGTTTCAAAACTATTTGATTACAAACTTTGTAATTTCACCTCAAAATTCAAACTTCAATGTTATTTATAATATGATTGATTGGAGACGGTGGTTTAAGTATATAATCATTGGGAAACCCCTTAGCACCACTATCTTTTGAACTGAAGATAATATTCTGGAAATGGTTTTTTCAGGAAATCGTATTTTTAAGGGAAGAGCGTAGACAACACGTCGTGTGGAGATACAGTGATTTGTAGACGATATTCGTGGATCGATCCAATGGACTTCAATTGTTGACTGAGTGAAGGACTTACCTCCAGAGGTATTCCTCAACCAAGTTACTCTAGTTAGCCCAAGTTTCTACTGAAGATGGCAGTTTAGTTGCCAAAATACTTATTTAGGTGTTCTAAATATCGTGATCGTAAGAGGTTTCCAAAGTTTATATGCTTATTGCTAATAAGTCGTCAATTAACAGCTGTGTTGCGATTATTCGATACGAAGCTGTAAATGATCTACATTTCAAATTATAAATTAAAACTTAATTATTATAACATTATTTTCTTATATTTAGTTTAATTCTCGACATTTTGACTTTCATTGACATTAAACACAACGTTTTGGGCCAAACACGAAATTTACATTGTAATTGCAAGCGCTTCACTTCATTTACGATTATATGCATTGCAAATCTCTACTCTTTAACTTTACTTTTGATATTATCATAACAAATTGTAAACTTTAAAGTTAAATTGGAAATTTAATTACTGTCATTTAACTTTAAAACTAGGTATTTCAAGGTGGTTTCACCCTAAAAACATCGACAACCAATAATAGGACAAAATTCTCTAAATTAGAATTTGAAATTTTGACTTCAATTTCGACATTTCAACTTAAAACTCTAAAAGCGCATTTGAGTTGATAATAAACTCTAAACTACGACTGTATGTTCAAAAAAATCTCGATAATTCAACTTTCAACTCAAAAATGTTTATTTAAAACTTTAACAGCTTCATATTCAAAACTATAATCTGAGTCTCAAAAATTCGGCTTTAAATTGGAAACTACTAGTTTCATTCTTTAGTATCATCACTGACAGCCTTTTTGTCCCCCTGCTGGACATGGCATCTTCTCTGCAACGTGTTTCTCCTCAGCACTAAGGTAGAAACACGGGAGACCTACAGTTTAACGTCGAATCCGAACGACCTAAATTCCAGAGAAGGTTTTTAGCATTAAGATCCCACGGTTGCATGCCGGATTGGGAAATTGTGTATGGTGGGTTGCAGATAAGATTTTTATAAATCTGCATAGCAATGCTTAGGTTTCGAACCGAAGACAGAATCGACGTTTTACTCAGAAAGCGAGCGCTCTATTTATAAGTTAAACTCTGGAATTTAACTTGAAGACTGGAAATTTCAAGTTCGATTTCCAGAATTTGAGTTTAAATCGAATCTAGAATTAAGGTTTAAAAAAACTGTAAATTTTGATGATAATATAGAGTTACAATCTAGTCTCAATACGTCGACATTCAACTGAAAAAGCAGTGATAATTCTATAATAAACTCGAATTTTCGATTTTGAACCTCAAATACTTAACTTCAGACTTTTAATTTCAAACTCGAAATTTTAATTTAATATTTGAAAATAATAAACTTTAAAATTTAGACTTATTGGTGAAAACGATACTCTCAATAATGTACTCTAAATATTAGTTTTAAAGTGTTCTGCGTACTACAATGAGCAGTTTTAAAAGAAATATTGAATTTTATTTGACATTAATACTAAATTTCTCCTTTTAAACTTTACACTCTATAATTAAGTTTTAGTATCAACTGAAAACTGCAACTGTAATTAATTTAGCAACTGTAACTTCAGTCTTAAGAATTCGATTTTAATATTGAAATTTATTTTTCCTCTATTCCAAAATTCCGCTGCTTTAAAGATTATCATACTGGAAATTAAACTGTTACCCTCTATATTTCGATTTCTTTCTATTATAAACACCAAATTTAATTTTTAAAGTCTAAATCGTAACTTCATCTTCAATATTCAATTACCATACGTCAGTTTGACTTTCATCTCAATAGTTAAACTTCAGTTTTGATAGGCGATTCGTACGTAACTCGTTTAATAGTTAATCACAGGAAAACTAAAATAGTGCTCTTGATCATATAAAAATAGGGTTTTGATTTCTTAAGTAATGCAATTTACAAGAAAGCTTCTGTGCTAATCAACGCAGACATATAGGACCTACAACTTCAATAATCAACATACCAACATACCACGGAAATAAATTGCTGTTATACTGTTATTAAGGTGTATCTATTATCAGTAGGAAAATTACCATATATTTGTATGTTGGAAGTACAAATTAAAATATAGATTTCAGAATATTTGAAAAGCGTAATAAATCTGATACGATTCCAATTTTTTTACATAACTTAAAGCTTAAAGTGTCGCTTTTATCTTGTTAAAGTTAAGCCTTTGTTCTATTGCTGCTTGTTCGCTATTAAGCGCGAAAATAAAACAACCCTCGCGAGATTCGAAAACTCCTTTGTAGTCAATTCTTTGTTTTTCCAGCTCGCTAACTGGACTCGAATTAAACATATTTGAGCTTAGTCGTTTACTAGGTTGTCAATAAAACTAGAAATGCGATATTACACATCCCATACGAATAGTTTTTCAATTAACTTTTTCATTGTAGAATGAAAAAGCTAAGTTAAGCCTAATTAATAGTCGGAATTAACGATCAACTACCTAGTATTTATGTGTTACAAAATATTCCAGGCATCCGAAGATCCATGTGATAAAAAATACAATTCCAGTTGTGCCATTCAATACACTAAAACACATCTGTTTACTGTAACCAGTTCTATTACAATCCCAAGGTACATTACGTAACACTCTAGGGATTTCATAATAAATTGAATTTGATTGCTTACGCTTCCACCCAGAATTTGATAGGTTTGTTTGACTGCGATAGGCAGCTTTCAAAGTCACCTTTCGAGGACAAACTGCGAACTTGCAACTGTCTATCAGATTAGATTAACAAGCTGGGGTTTGCTTACCTCTCATTTCCAACACGGGTTTGCCTCTAAAATCCTACAAAAGTCATATTTAATTGTTTTGCCTATCAACACCTATCTAAAGAAAATTTTAATTAAAAATCTGGATTTAACTCCGTTTACTTTATATTTTAAGGAGATGCTAAGATATAATCAGGTTTAAGAGTAGCCCTTCGGGTATCATAATTCTACAATTAAGTTAAGAATTTACGTTGATTTGTGGTATCGATGTATGTGCTTGGAAATCCGATTTTTCCTAATGCATACGTATGTGTTCTCTCATGTTTTTTCATAACTTCAGATGTTCGGGTCACCGAGCACACCAGTCCTCGAAAACCCCGAGTATCAAACCAGATGGTACTTCAAATATTTCCTTGGAAAACGTAAGTTATATGTATAACTTGTGCACTCATGCAGTACGTTTCAAATAAAATTTTACAAGCTCTAGATATCGAAATGACCTCTGCCATTTCCTTCTGTGAACAGGCCAACCGTGTCTGCAATTAATTTTAATTGGTTTCTCTCCATAGTGCATCAAAACTACGTCGGGGTGGATGGGGATAAGACTCCTTTTTTCCTCAGCGTGGTCTTGAACGAGAATAGCAACCAATGCGTGCCTCTCTACCGAGCGATTCTCTTCAGGAAAACGGTAATGCATTTTTTCTATTATTATTAGCGACACGATCACTTAACAATGAAATGCTTTTCATGACGTAATTGTAAGAGTGGTAGAGGAATGAAAACCCTCTCACCACACTAATTTGCAGAACAAGGACTTGCACACATAAAATGGAAAATAGATTGTAATTGAGTAAAACGACTGCACAGAATATATAAGGGAATGAATTAGAAGCGACAAACGATTGAATTTATTTACCCATCTTTATTTCTATAGAAGCGTAGCGTAAAAGATGCGTAAATTATACTGAACTTGTTTTTCTGAATGTAAAATTTTTTACCAAATTACCAAAATCACTGTCTTTTAAGTATACCAAGTAGTGGTAGACCTGACAGGTTTCTGGATCATAAAGTGATATAATAAGCTCATCCAATTCGAAAGTCAGTCTTCTTGTCGACTATGTTTGCTGCCTCATCAATCATTAGATACGAGGAAGCTTGACAAACATGGGGAATGTTATTGGGGTTGTATGAACTACGTACAGTATGATCAACATTATTATTTCTATTATTTTGGTCTTTTGTGTTGTTTTCGATTCTTTTATCTTATTTTATATCTGCCCCTCTCAGAAGTGTCATGAAGTATCTTCATCTTTCCATTATTTGTTTTTCATCATCCCTAGTTCATCTTTAACATTCTTAACTAACACTTCTTTTTTTGTCTCATCTGTTTAATTTATTCCTTTGCTGAATCCGCTATATTCCTTTTAAGGCTTTCACATCTTTCTTTTGCTGTGCTTCCTCCTATTGCTTTTGTTTCTGGTATTTCCTTATACTTGTCGCTAACTTCCTGCTTTTTACTTTTATGGTTGTTTATCCTTGTTTAAACTGTTTTCTTTAGTTCTTCTATAACTTCTTCCTGTTTTAATTTCCATTCCAATATTAGCAAGTTGTGGTCGTTGCTTATCTCCATCTCCGGTTTTACTTCTACATCCTTTATTGCTCTCCATAGTCTTGTGTACCAGAAAGTAATCTATTATTGATTTTGTTCCTTTGTTGTGGTTTTCTGGCGTGTACTTATACTTATCGTTGTGTATAAATTTGGAGTTTGCTACCACTAGATCGTTTGTTTGGCAGAGTTCTAGTATTATTTATCCATTCGTGTGCAACGTTTCTTAACCTTGTTTTCCTAGGTATTCTTCGATTCCCCTGTCATTTTTCGCCAATTTTCCATAATAATTGCTTCGTGTGCGGCATTATCTACCTCCTCTTGTAGTTCTTCGTAGAACTTGTTTTTGGTGTGAATGTCCTCGGCCTCGTTTGGACCGTATACGACTACTATTGTTATTGGCTGTTTCCAAATTTCATGTCTAATCTCATTACCCGTTTGTTCTTATAATTCACCTCGTCTACGTTCTTTATTATGGTTAGATGTGGAAAATAAAATAAACGTCTTGGATTAAGTCAGCTTCACATAATTATTATTACTTGGCAACTGCCAAATTATTAAGTTCACTTGAGTTGCATCTAGTAGCTATTTCACTTAAGAACACAAAATTTTTATGAGTAAGTCGTATTTCCGAAATAACCTTGTGTTACCACTGTGATATTAGGAAAACTAGAAATATTTGTAGATGCACATAGAGTGCAACACATAAATCTACATAGGAATGGGAGACAAACAACTTGTTATGAGGAGACCATTGAACACGCAATACATTTCGCACGAGGTGGAGTTATCCTATGCAACTTGCCATACAATAGGAAAGAACAATTATACCGGACTAATATTTCACAAGTTTTAGTAAACCAGGCACAAGGCAATAAATTGAACAAACGTGGCATTATTTGCAGGATGTTTTTTACGATCTTTTAATAAATAAAGGTTTATAGTCCGCAAACCTCCTGAAATCCCTCCAGTAGGCTTCTGTGTTCCCATAACGAAAAAAATACGCGATATTTAATACACCGGTTCATACCATTCAAGAAGAAAGACAAGATTATACAAAATTATATAACTGTATAGCATACATTAACAACTGCTGTCGTCTGTAGTTTTGCCTCAAATAAAGTTTAGCGAAGACGATGATTCTTAGAATATCAAATTACTATCTGAAAAAAATCTTCCTAAAATGTGCTCGATGCATTGGACATAAATAAAATAATTTACTTCTTGTCAATATTACAATTTACTTTCGGCTTAGACCGCGTCCTCATTTGGGAACTACACCCAGCATTATCAGGTAGGGACCGACCTGTAGCTTGTCTGCTTTACAAGCATTTGCTCAAGAAGTATGAGCAATATTTCTTGGTAGGTTCTGCCTGCCTAAACAAGGCCGTATGCTTAGATTATTTAAACCTTGGGGCGGATAAGGATTTGATCTTAATGTATTTTGTTTGCCAGGACAATAATACTTAATCGGCTTATGCCTGTTAGCTGTTTGTAAACCCATACAAACTAACGTTTCGCAAGACATTGCAGCTTTCATCTTCAGAGTGAATAGAACACGTAACTCAAAGGACTCCTAAGCATCATCGATCACACGATCACTCTCCACTGGATCGGTATTTGCCCAATGGTGACAGCCAACTAGAACTCCGTCGTTCTGCCCGACTACCTCCGCTTCCCGGATTTGAGTTTATTGTTCCATTCACTCTGAAGAGGCAAGCTGCAATGTCTTGCGAGACGTTAGTTTGTATGGGTTCACAAACAGTTAACAAGCATAAGCCGATTAAGTATTATTGTGCTGGCAAATAAAATACATTAAGATCAAATCCTTGTCCGCCCCAATGTTTAAATAATCTAAGCACACGGCCCTGTTTTGGCAGGCAGGGCCTACGAACAAATATTGCTCAAACTGCTAGAGCAAATGCTTGTAAAGGCAGACAAGCTACAGGTCGGTCCTTACCTGATAATGCTGGGTGTAGTTCCCAAATGACGACGCGGTTTGGGCCGAAAGTAATTTGTAATATTGTTCGGGAAACCGCAAAAGCCTCAAAGAATGAACTTACTTCTTCTTTTTCTTTAGCTTATGTTAAGATTTCGCTTGTTATTCAACGGAAGGTGATTAACAACTTTCTGTTCACCTTTTCGATGGTCTTTCCACAGGTCTTCTTCCATCCGGGCGTTCTGTTCTACATATCTAGCATATTCGAGCTTTTGTCATTCTATTCAAATGTTGACTTCGTTGCCGTTTCCTCTCTTTTGACCATTTGAAACGTCTTCTATTTGACATTTTTCTCTTATTCCTGTATTTATTTGTCCTTTTAAGGGATTCTTAGTATTGATCTGAGGGCTATCATTTCTACGGTTTGCATTTTTCGTTTGTAATGTTTGGTAAATTCTACTGGAACCTAAAAAGGACAAGAAGTATATTACAATTTATTAAATTAAAATCCAAATCTGGGGTGGCTCAGTGGTAATTTTTCTAATTCTCTGGATGGTTGGTACTGGGTCCCGGTCTCCATTTGCCATTGGGGATCAAATTAATGGCACTCCTCGTATTACGCATTAGAGGAGTAACAAGACCCTAAACAAAAACATCCACACACACTCCACGCAAGTCAAGCACGGTTACGCACCAACACGGTAACCCCACACAGTGGGGCCTTTTGTGCACAGCACAAACTAGCTTAGCTTTGCCTTACACCGCATCGACATTGCAAGCTGTACAAACGAGGATCACGATTATGAAATGAAAATGAATACTAAACCCATATCATGTGTTTGGTAAACATATCCTCTTCGTATTGTAGGGATTTCATAAAATTGTTAAGAGGTTTTTAAATAGTTGCTGGTATTGATTTATAGCTGCATTGTGCTCTAATAAATCGTGACGCTTTTAGTTGCAGATTATGTTCATTCTCCAAATAATAATTATTCTTTAAACAAAATCTCATAGAAATGGTCATGTGCTGGCCACAGAATATCCGTTACTATTTAACTGGTCTTATGCTGTGTCTCTTTAGTGTGAGTTGTTTCCACAGCTCGAAAGAAAATATCACATATTTTTTAATTGTATCGTCCAGTTCTTAAATTCTAGAAAACGCTTTGTTAAATACTATATTTTTAGACATAGAAACATAGAAACTTACAATTGAGTTGTTTACCACACAAATCTAATGTAACGATCTATCTAATATTTTTAAAATCGTAACAATACTAAAACTCTATAACTAATTTGCTTCATCGTACGCAAAACGCATTGTCTTTTATATTGGCTGAAGTGTACTTTACAACGTTCAGGTAGACAAAACCTAAAGAAACCACAGGGAAAAAAATTCAACGGTTTCACGATGTAGAAGGTTACAGTTGCAATTTCATTAACACTGAAAAGGGAAAAAGTTACCAATGCTTTCTAAATTTGTTCTAAAAATTATAGTTCATAAAGTAAGTGCACACTTTGTCGTCTTCATACCGTGAGAATATTATGCTCTAATGAGATTTTAGAACTGCCATGCAACTATGTGTACATTGTACAACTATGCAGATAATGTTTGGTTTAGGAAAGTCGAGACAAAGTGTTTCGTTCATTTTATACTTTCCAACGATGTTCCCCTTCTACCATTTTAATAATTTCAAAGGACAAGTCTCCGAAAATGCTTTCCTAAACCGTGCACCTGCTTCATCCTTCATAAATCTTAATCGCATTCTTTTTGATGTTCGCGATTGAGGTGGAACTTTTTCCCAATAATTATACAGTCCGGACATACTTTGCGGCGCTTTGTATATAATTTGCTTACAAAATAAAAACGCTTTTAGCCGCCCCTTAATTATTGAGGGTGCTTCTGCATTATTTTTAAATTAACGACCCCAACACTTCCATCGAACCTGCTAACAGCATTTAAAATATAACCGCGTGGGAGTGACAGGTAGACCAAAGCGCGAACAAACTTTTAAGTGCGTATCGTAAATTTGATATTCGAAACTGAGCAACACTGTATTAAATTTTTGGCGGCTATAAATCTCGGAAAATAAGAAAAATGCGCAGAAAAACTTTTTTAATTGGTATGCGAAACTCTAAATATCTGGAAGAGGGTCTAGAAAAATGAGCGACGTTTGTGAAATTTTAAATAGATCCAATCTTGAAGGTGGACTGAGGGATTTCAACGCCCTTTCCAAAGGTTTTCATTCTTTTCGTAACATGCATATGCTGGTACAAAAATTTTATAATTTGGCTAATTTGTGAAGGCGATAAATGTTTAAAAACCGGTTTATACAAAATGGAATTTTACTAAGCGAATTTCACTTTTTTTTATGAAATAAAGGATGTGTAATCTAAAGATAATTGCCAAATTTGAAAAAATATATTTAGTTCAAATAAAGAAATTTATAATATTAAACAATTGCCAGACGTAGTGCAAAAATACAATAAAATCAGTTTACGCTTACGATATATGTTCATTTAATTTTTAGTTAATTTTACACCTTACTAGAGACTACCATCCTTTAAGAATATAAAGCACAATTTTAATGTCAAGATTTATCTAATTTTCTTAAAACAAAAATACCTAGATTTTGTATCTAATTAATTTTGTTTTGTATTAAGGCATTGTGTTATACAGCGTTCGGGTAGACGGCCGCAAGTCCGGAAAAGGACAAGAAAATTAATATAATAGTTTGCTTATATAAATGTTACATTTAGTTTTGAACTCAAATCGGTTTGAGATCCCCTTAATGACAAGAATTGCAATCGGGAACCAATAATACGTTCGACAGTCAGTAATAGTGATAAAAAGATAATATAAAAGTGGTTGTTGTGGGACACCAACTCGCGTAATATTTATAGTGCTTGTAATACAAGACAAGCAATTTACAAACTTTATTACATAATAAACGGTTCTGGTTCATTTGCTCGCCATCACGTGCGCGATGCCGTTTGCTCGCCACCGATTGCTCGCAAAGACAGTTGCTCGCCGCCGTTTGCTCGCCAGCGATTGCTTGAATGCCAATTGCTCGCTGGAAAAGAAGCTCGCAAAGACAGTTGTTCGCCATCTGTTTGCTCGTCAGCCAACTTGCCTGCAGTACTATAACTAGGTATAACTGAATGTAGAAGAACAAATTCTTTTCTATTAGGCATCTGCGATAATAAAATTAATTTGCACATCTTTGATATATAATTACAACTTTTACTTTTATTTGCAGCTGAATATTTTTTTTAATAGATTTTGAGATTTTAAGGGCATAATCGTTTCTAGACCAAAAACCCGAAGTGGTTTTTACAAAATGTTTATCCCCTGGTATGCGAATGTGTGGTCGTGGATATTGTGGAAAGGATTGCTTCGATTTAAAAACCTAAACGTTTATCAAACACTTATCAAGTCCAATAAGCTTTTGAAAGAAGTTTTCGACTGGCAGCGGAAGTTGAATATGTTCTCCTTGATATCACTTCCTCAGAAAAGCTAATTCTAAATTTGAAAACTGAAATTCTCAGACAAACCGAATGATTTTTTTTGCCAAACTCTGTAACTTAAAATTAAGACCAAAACGATTTTTTTTTTAAATTAGTCGGTAACGTTCATAAAAATTGTTATGGCAGTTGACATAACGTTTGAAGTTGTTCACTAACCCTTAGCCAATATAATGATAATTAAAAAATAATAATAATAAACATAACATTTTTTAAGAATAAATTAATTGTAAAAATAATGCACTTTGCATAAAAATATTATAAAAGAGTTACACGGATGATGATTAAATTTTATAATGTGAAAGATCTACAAAGGATTTTTTTTTACCTACTAACGAAACAGCTCTCTGACAACTTGCAGAAATATATTAACATTTCGACTTTTATTGACTCAAAGATTGTTAATTCTATTCACATACATTTCAAGTTTAATTTAATATCTTTGGGTGCTAGAATTGTATACAAAGTACCAGTAACATAAATGTAAAATAATATTTTTTGCAAAATGAGATGGATTGTGATTAAATATCGCATCTTAATAAAAACTTGTAAAATCTAGAAGTTGGAAAATCTAGAAGATTGTTTTATTAGTGAAGCTTGTCTCTGAGGCCTTCTACATATTTTTCTAATTATAAATGTAATAGATGTAATATGCGTTAAAAATACATCTGTATATGTATACTCTCGTGCTCGAAACAACTTTAAATAAAATGAAACAAACAAAAATATATCCGCAAAAGCCTAATCCATAAGAAAACGTTCGTAATTAAAAATATCAGTAAATTATAACCAGTAGTGTGCAAAAATTTATTTTTTATACCTTCTGCTTTGAACCAATACCTTGGTTATTGAAAATTATAGTTTTTTACAGTCTTGCAATTGCATGTAACGACAAATAAAATTATTTTTCTTTAATCGACGTTGGTCTAAGTGGATAACAGTTTAACAAAATGGTTGGTAACTGAATGCTGTCTCTGTATCAATAATGCAGTTTTACCGATATTTATAGAAGTTATTAATGAAGAAGGAAGATCGTTGCATACTCGATAAACAACTCCTCCATATGATTCATATTATTTTAATCAAGCAAGTTTAAAAATAAATATAATATTCTCGTTAATATTATATGAAATATACAGTGCCTCCCAAAAGTAACGGATAAATTCTGTAAAATCGTTGAGAAAAATATTTCATAAAAATGCTCGGACACGTCGATTTTTATTTTTAAATTGTCATTTAGAGATGTAATTTTCAACCCCCCACCCCTCAACCCCTAAGCCCTAGCAACTCCAACTTTAAAATTTCAAATAGCAAAGTACCCCTTATGATACCTCACCTGATAGCTTTCTTTATGCTGAATACAACAAAAAAAAGTTTTTCAAAATCGGTTGATAAATAACGGAGATATTTAACAAAATGTATTCAATTGAAAGTGCCAATATTCGAGCAGGCGTTGATACGGTTTTAGCAATGTGTGGTAAAAACAATTGAAGTTTATGTTCTCAGTACGTCCTGTAAACATTGCGACGGGCTTTGAGAAATTAAGAAAAAAAATTTTTTTTCTCATAAAAAAAGATTTTTTTTTCATCCAAACTTAAAAATACTACATAAACGCATTAAAACGTACTGAGAACGATAAATTTCAATTGTTTTTATCACTCATTGCTACAACCGTATCAACGCCTGCTCGAATATTGGCACTTTCATTTGAATACATTTTGGTAAATATCCCCGTTATTTATCAACCGATTTTGAAAAGCTTTTTTTTGTTGTATTCAGCACGAAAAACGCTATCAGATGAGGTATCATAAAGGGTACTTTGCTATTTGATATTTTAAAGTTGGAGTTGCTAAGGCTTAGGGGTTGAGGGGTGGGGGGTTGAAAATTATATCTCTAAATGACAATTTAAAAATAAAAATCGACGTGTCCGAGTATTTTTATGAAATATTTTTCTCAACGATTTTATAGAATTTATCCGTTACTTTTGGGAAGCACTGTATAATAGCATAAGTTCAAATATTACAATAGGCCATCCGCCATTAAAAATCAATATTGAGAATTTGAAATATTTTGAGAATTACCACCAGCATATACTAGGGACACCGGTGGAGCAGTGTGAATACGCGCTGCCACTCGAGGTCACAGTGAAATGCCGCCGATCGGCTGGGGTGTTCGAATCCCGGCTGAGGCGAGCGCATTTCACTTAGTTAAGCTTAGGGTGCATGTTCTATGAATGGTTAGTGGGTAAGGGACGCCCGAACCCCCTGAAGTAATGCGAAAGCGGTTCCGGGGGGGGGGGGGTAGCATGAATGAATAGAAGAAAAAAACAGCATATACTAAATGCCTATATTATAAGAATAAATAACTAGTCCGGCGAGCAATCGGCTTGGAGAGTATAAAGACTGGTGAGCAAATTACAGGCGAACAGAAGGCTGCGAGCAAATGAACGCGAGTAAATAGACGGACACCATAACAGCGGTTATATTGCGTATAATGTTGTTAGAAAATTAACGAGTCTACACCCATAATTCACTTCAGATCTAATGTTTTACATATTAGCACACAAACTGAAACGCAAAGTGTTTAACGTCACACAGTTTGTTCTGAAAATAAATTTTATTAATTGTCCAGTTTATACTGTTAATAAACTATTATATAGTTTATACACATATACAGAAGATACATCGCAGCCATAGTACAAACTTAAGTACCATATATTGCATTATTAACATTAATAACCATCTAAGTTAAAATGAAAATTTACAGAAAACAACAGCGTGATATGGGTAATATTCAAAATATACATAGAAATTTAAAAACATACGTAATGCGATATACAGTACTGTCGCGAAGATATACGCCGCCTTCAAACATTTTATTGCCGCAACTTCCCGGTGTTGTTATCAAAATCTACTGACAAACAAACTATTTTCATGTACATTTTTGTAATTTTAGAAAAGATAACAATCAACAATCGCACCACTCTTTAAATTTTTTGCTTTTCAATTGTTATAATTAATAATACATGTATATTTATAAAATAATTTAGTAAAGAAGTGGATATACTAATATCAAAACATTCAATCAATTCCAGTCGTGCTGTTGTTATCATTTTTGCATTATTTACTACTATAATTTAGTGCAGCATATTCTCAAAGCGATAGAAATGTTTTTATGCAGAATTTTAACACCGGGATTCCTGTATCAAATAGATAATTTTTTTTGGAAGTACGCCGTTAACTGCATTCCTTGATCATGCACTCTCGTTAGTCGACGTTTATACTAACTAGTGATGGATTGTAATTCTGCAGCCCTTGCGAAGTGCCGCTCTCAGACAATGCGTGAGTGCCTGAGAGTTACACATATCGCCAAAAAATTATTTCTTTTGGTGCAAATATATCCCATATATTGATTTCACTAGTGATGTAGTATGCCTTGCCATCCGTCTCTTCGAAGCAGAGATGGTATTAATGTTACTGCCCCTCCTAGTATTACAATTATGTTTGAGGTCTCTTGCAAATAGAGAAAATTAAATCACTGTGCAAGAACGTCTCACTTGAGAGAGCAATTTCCTTGTTTTATTTGTAAACTGACACGAATAGAAATCAACGCCTTTATTAGTTTCAGTCCATAGTTGCTGTGAAAAACGACCTGTCAGGTTAATTCAAGTTGTTTTGTACTTTTCCTGTGTTTTATAGGAAATCTAATATGTCAACGAGGAAAATTAATCGACTAGCAATAAAGTTGACACGGAAAGTAGTTTCACCTGATTTATATTTGATACACAACAAGATGTCTCGTAGGCTACTAAAAGTGCTTCCTTGAATTGTAGACGGAATAAAGAAGACGTTCAGAAAAACAAGCAATTTGTATCAGCATGTTCGAGGTACACATGACGTACCAGTGAAATATCAAAAACGCAGAAGGAAAATGCGACGAACAATTTTACCCTACTTACTTTTAAAATGTTTAAAATAAAACTTTTTCGTTTTAGGGTTGTATTAGTGTAGCATAGGTAGAAGAAGATTGGATAGCTGATATAACAGCAAAATCTGTGTTGAAAAGTTAATAAAGTTTGGGCAGCTATTCAATGCACGTAAAACCAGGCAAGTGCCGTTCTGAAGCAGCCGAGGGTGCTTTAATTCTTTATTGAGCTTGTCTTAGTCTTGCTCGGGTCAATCCAGCTCTTCAAGTTTGTAACGCTGTAATTTTAATTAAATGCTGGAAAACTGTCTAAACGTCTGTATAGTTAGTAGATGCCCCTTTCTAAAGAATTGCGCAATTTTAATGGTAGGTGCTGGCAAATAAGGTCTTTGTAAATATCGGATAAAGAGTGCGGATCTATTTTTCAGTTAGCTATGCAACAGTAAATGTTTAAGCTCTATAGTTTGTATCTAGAAAGAACCAAGAACACTTCTGACGATGCCTATAGAAGGGAACACCAGTTCATTTAATAAAACATTTCAATAGAAATAATTGTTTATCAATTTTGGTCTTTCAGACGTATTTGTACTTAAAGTAAATTACTAACTGAAAATCTGGTAACCTTAATTTAACACTTTCTAATAGTAAATTTCTATGTGGTACCCATAGAGTCACTCAAACTGACTGCAAATTGAAAATGTAAAATGAACGCCGAGTCTAAAATGTGCAGTTACTAACTAAAACTTTAAATATTGTATAACTTACTACCAGTAAATCTGTAAATTTCATAAATATACGTAGTAGTAGCAACCTAAATTAGGCTCTAAATTAACACTTAGTAACTTAGTAGGTTGATACCTATCAATGACATTTAGCAGATCAACAACTCACTCACTCATTAACACCCTTTTTGCTCCACTGCTGGGTATCGGCTTCTTCTCTGCCACGTGTTTCTCCTCAGCGCTAAAATAGAGACACAGGGGATCTACTGTTTAACGTCGAATCCGAACGGCAGAAATTTCAGAGAAGATGTTTAGCATTGAAATCCCATGGTTGCAAGCCGGATTGGGAAATTGTGTGTGGTGGGTTGCAGACAAGATTTTTATAATTCTGCATAGTAATGCTCAGGTTTCGAACCCAAGCCAATATCGACGTTTTACTCAGAAAGCGAGAGCTCTACCAACTGAGCTACCACCACACACCAACTAACTGTAAATCTGATAACATAAAATATACACTTATTAAATGTAAAGACATAATGAATAATGATAAATCTCGAAATTTTTGTTTTGAGCTACTTATGGTCGCTGTAGATTTACAGCTAGCAACTGTAAAGTGGTATTTGTTAATAGTAAATTAATTGCTAGCAATTCTAAACTTATAGTTACTAATTGTCCATTCCTACATGTTCGCTGTTAATAGAAAATACACATTCAATAACTCTAATGTTAATATGAACTAAAATTTAACAGCAGTAGATTGTCACCTACTAATTGTAAAGTTATCTACTAACTATACTTTTAGAGATACTATTTGTAAATTTACTTGTATAACCTGGAAATTTACTAATTAAAAATATAGGATTACTAACTGTAAATTAACATTTAATAATTTTAAATTCCTAAATGGTAACTGTAAATTTACTTGTGATATCGTTATGTTGCTAACTAAAAATTGCTACTTAGTAACTGTTAACTGAAATTCACAGCAACAAACTACTTATTTTCAGATGTTAAACATATGAATTAAAAGGTATAAACTGTAACTCTTTAACTGAAAATATACTTTACATAGTTGTTACTGGTATTGAAAAACGTAAATTACCAATTGTTAACAGTAAATTGAAAACTACTAATTTTAATTGTATGGTTACTAGTTCAACACTTACAGATGCTAGTTAGTTACTCTTATGAATTGCAAATTGATTAGCTTAGGTACTTCTGGTGGCCATATATCTCTTGCAGAGATTTGGCTCAACCTATTATACTTCTACAGATATACCTTTCCTGTTTGTAAATTTGCTAAAAATGTACAATATAGTAACCGTAAATTTACATCTTCTAGTAGAATTTTTTCTTTTATTACTTATAAATTAACGTCCTCATAATATATAATTACCGCTTGTAAATTGTTGCTTACTAACAGCACAATGATACTTAGCCACAGTACAATGATACTAACTATAAATTTCCACTTGTTACAAGGTACAAAATAACTCGTACTCATTACTCGTTAGTAACGATAATTTTGCTCAGCATCTGTAAACTTACCTACTTACTAACCGCAAATTGACACACTAGGTATACATTTTCAGCTAGTAAATAAACCCTAAATTGACAGTCTATGCATAAATCTACAACCACTAACTCAAGGATTACACTTGCTAATGTAAACTAACGAAACAAATAAAACATAATGTGCTCCTTCAAGATTTGTTGTAAGATCAGCTACTGTAAATATAATAGCAATAAGCAACCTTAACTCAAATCAACAGATTATTAAAGTTTAAATGAAGGTCGTTGTTCCTTCTTCATGAGTACTTTCTTAATTTCGACGAATTTTAAATGTTATTCCAATATTCCAAAAGATTGGACAATTTTAGGTAAAAAGGGTAATCTTGTTACAAATCCATAAACCCAACCGTTTTCCTGCTATTTGAACTGAAAAGTTTTAGTGCACTTGTCAAAAATACTTTTATTTAATTGATACGGCGATGAAACAGCATGTCTGTTAAAATTTGTTAGTGCAATGTAATGGGGGTAGAATAAAATCATTTACGACTCAGAATGGTAGTTTTGAGGAGAGGAAAGTAGTTTAAAGGATCTTCCTACATTTTAGCTAATTTTTGAGTACCAATGGAGTTAAATTTATAAAGTATGGGCTAATAAATTTCCATAATACGCTGTAATACAAAGTAGACATCAATTCGCTTTTCTGTTAATGTGTGCCTGGAATTTTGGATGACAGACTTATTGGACTAGGACCTTCCTTTTTCTCAAACCAGTAGAAATATTTTATAGTATTTTATTTCTTTCAAAATTCTGTACCGATATTAATTGTAGGTTGAATTGAAAACGATACACACATTTTATACTAAATGATTTGCCTGGCCTCGTAGAAGATGTGGAAATAATATATTATATGCACAATATCATCACTTTGCCAAAGAAGTTACGCAATATTTCAATGTTTTCGAGCGACGTTGAGTGGTACAAGAAGGACCTAACACTTAGCCTCTTAGATCGTCAGATCTCAATCCCCTAGGCCTAGACTTTCACTTGTGGATTCCTCTGCAAAGCATGGTTTATTCGGAGGCAGTTGATAACGAACAACAACTGGCCGTAGCTCGCTTAAAAGGCGTTTTCGAGATTGTGTTTATAGGAATTTTTTTCTAATTCCTTATTACACTTTTTTTAGACTCTGTATAAAAAAATCTAGACATACTGTTAGTCAATTTAAAAAAATATATATATATATATATATATATATGTATATGTATATACACACAACCAAACTTATGTGGAATCGCCCAGTATATCTTGCTAATAATAAGAAATTTATGAAAACTTCTTATGCAGATAAGAGATAAAGGTTTTTGTTGGAAATAAGATAACTAATTGATAAAAGTTGGTCACGTGCACCTTAAGAAATTTTGTTATTTGTGTCCAGTTGTAAAATCGAAGTGTCAGAGTAAATTTAACTTTGTGTTCAAAAAAGGTAATATGCCCTACGTAGGTTTGACAGATGTGCAGAGGGAAGAATTGTTTCTCTTGTGGAGCAGGGAATGTCACAAAAACAAATCGCAGCAACGATGGGCGTTTCGCATGGCTCTGTTTCAAAAACCTATGCAAGATTTTTAGAATTGGAAGCGGTCAACAACAAGCCCAGACAAAGTCGTCGCAGAGTAACTAGTGATCGACAAGACCGGTATATAATTCAAATAGCTAGAAGAAATCCAACCTCTTCTCATCCGGAGCTCCAAAGGCAATTTTTGCAAGCTACAGGTATGTCAGTTGAAACAATAGGAAAGAGACTTCGTGTCCGAAATTTATTTAGCAGGAGACAGTCATGGGTTCCCGAGTTATTCAGGCAGATAAAATTGATTAGCTACATTGGTGTCTGGAACACCAAAACTGGACAATTGAAGATTGGCAAAATATCATTTTTTCAGATGACACCAGAATTGGTTTGAGATCAGATGACCGTCGAATTGGGATTTTAAGATGCCGAGGCAGACAAGCTAGACTGAAAACTGCCAGATCTGTTCCAAGATATAAAGGAGGAACTGTAATGTTTTGGGGATGTATTATGATGGGATAAAAAACTCCTTGGCGTTCCTTAAGGCAAGGGTTAACGGGTCGCCGGTATGTCATCTTGGTGCTAGAATCCATAGTTAGGCTGTGGAGAGGTGCAATGGGAAATATTTTGATTTTCATGGATGATAATGCCCCTCCACATACCAGAAGAGTTGCCACATACTTTCTGGCAACAGAAGATGTCACTGTTCTGAGATGGCCTGCCTGCTCACCTGATATTAATGCCATTGGGCATGTGTGGGACTTCATTAAAAGAAGGATTAGAGCTCGCAGGGATAATCCAGGAAATGTGGATCAGCTCATTCAAGCCGCTCTAGAAGAAACTTACCTCAAGAACAAGTTGGCAATTTGATTAGAAGCATTTCCCGTCGGATTGAAGATTGTATTAGGGCTAGAGGTGGCAACACTGACTATTAAAGTAAAAAACAAGTTTTTATTTTTCTTTAATCAACCATTCCAATTCTATAATTTTTACATTTTTAGTGCGATTTTGTTAATTTTAAGCATTTGTTACATTTTTTTATTGTTCATAATTCATGGTTTCGTATAAAGTGCCTTTCATTTTCCATTAACAAAATTACAGTAGTACTTAACAAAATTGGAAATGCTAGGTGATTCCATATAAGTTTGGGTGTGTGTATACAAAGTGATTTTTTAAAAAGTCAATTGCAGTAGCCTAGGGATTGTCCCGTCTATGTTAAGCTTTAAAATTTGACAATATGAAAATTGTAACAGCATAGCTGCCAATAATTAAATAAAGAAGCTTCAATTATTTATTCAAAAATGAATTTCACAGTGCAGCATAAGATATTTATGGTAAAAGCTTATTACCGAACTGGAATCATCATAAATGGTGAGTGGCGGTATTCGATCCAGGAATGCTTCAACGATTTTACAGACCATTTTGGAATTGTTGAATACATTCGATTTTACGATGCTCTAAGGCACACTGTGGAATTATTCGATGAAACAGGTTAACACCACCTGTTTCATCGCAGAAATGGTAGCGGTAGACCTACAGCACGCACACCAGACGTCCTGGAAAATGTTAGACAAATAATGGCTGAAGCTCCCTCAACTTCACTTCGACGTCTTTCACAGCGCATTGATTTGTCTTACACAACCACGAGGAATATTCTTAAAGCAGATTTAAAGTTATTTCCATATAAAGTAACTTCAGTTCTTCAGATTCTACCAGCAGACATGCCTCTAAGAGAACGATATTGTCAATGGTACTTCCAGCAGGATGGCTCGCCTGTTCATTGTACTCTGGAGAACTTGAATTTTATTCAGGAATTCTTCGGCAATAGAGTAATCAGTCGGAACACCCCAGTTGCTTATCCACCCAGGTCCTGTGATTTAACAACGTTGGATTTTTTTGTCTGGCCCTATGTGAAAAATTCAATTTATCAGACACCAATACAAAATTTAGATGAGCTTACAGCAAGAATAATTCATAAATGCAACGAAATAAATAACTCACAGCACATGCTCGAAAATGTTTCTCGAAGTTTACAAAAACAAGCAAGATTGTGTATAGAGCAAGGGGGTGGACATTTCGAACACTTGCTGTGAAAGAAATCTTGACGAAAAACCTGTAATTTACTTACCTTAATAAATTACAAATCAGTTGCAACTAAATACTTGTTCATTTTCACATTTTGTTGGGCCAAAATTTTTAACTACCTGAACTGTCACACAGTTTGACATACAGGTAAATGTCATTCAAAGCTCATTACAGCTGACTGCAGACGGAATAGCTTTTTTTCTAGGCTTGCTGCAATTGACTTTTTAAAAAATCACTTTGTATATACACCGATTGGCGGTCTACACTACGAACATACTATGTTCGTCAAGGTGAATGGATCCAAATGTTTTTTATATCCTATTCCTCGGTGGTCTAGTGGTTAGCGCGTTTGCCTTTAGATCCGAGGGACGCGGGTTCAAACCTGGCTGAGGTCGGCGAGATTTTTCTAGCGGGGAAAAATCTGAAAATGCGCCTTCTGTCGGATAAGAAGTAAAGCCGTAGGTCCCGTGCCACTACGATGTGTGACACGTTAAAAATCACTACTGAGGTTGGAATTACCCCAGATAGGCAAAATTCTTAGTTAGGGTGTACAATGGGCCAAATGTGGCCTAAGTGCATAGAGATGCTTGGAAAACCGCGTCCTAGATCTCGCTCTTTCAAAGCAAGCAAGCAAGCAAGGATATAAAAAACATTTGGATCCATTCACCTTGACGATTTAATAATATTAGTCATAGGTAAATAGATACGACGGGTTTAATTTTTTAGAGATGCTTGGAAAACCGCGTCCTAGATCTCGCTCTTTCAAACCATCAGCCATCAGCCATCATCACCTTAGCGTTAACT